>JAQZBX010047525.1:0-20432 GCA_029593785.1 Cabassous unicinctus
GAACTCTATTTTCTGCATGATTTTTCTGTAAACCTACAACTTATAAATAAAAAGATGTTGTATTATAAAAGAATTCAAATTCAAATTCCCTGCGTTGCCGACAGGGTCTGCATGACCTGGGCTCTGCCTACTTGTCCACCCTCATCTTGTCCACATTTACTATGATCCCAGGATTCCTCTCTGTTCCTGAACTTTTCACTATCTCAGGACCTTTGGTCCTTGCCCCTGATTTTCCCTCTGCCACAAATGCTCTGCTTCTTGGTTGCATATCTGGATCCTTCTTGTCACTGCTTCTCTGATCAAAGGTGACCTGATCAGAAAAGCTCTCTGTGATGACCCAAAGGAGAGCCTCCTAAACAGGAAGTCATCTGCATAGTTACCTGTGCGTCGTCTGGCTCCCTTGACTAGAATACAAGCTCCAATTAGGCCAGAGATGGTATCGGTTCTGCTCCCTGCTGGGGACCCAACAGCCAGCCCATGGCCTGACGCACAGTAGGGGTTTGATACGCATACGATGAAGGAAGATATTCAAGGTATTTCAATTCCAATGATATCCTCTATTAGAAATGAGAGGAGGTTTCACCTTCTAATCATCTAGTCCATATTACAAAGGACTGAGTGACCTGTTCTTTCCAAGGACTGGAGGGCTGGAGCTTGGGTTAAGTGCCTTTATTTAAGATCCCTGCCTGCAAACCTGAAGAGGCCTGGGTATTCTTTGCCAGTCCTCGCTCAGGGGAGGTGGAACACAGTCAGATGAAGAGGGCAGGGTTCCGTTAGAGTCTGCCTGAACATAGCAGAAGGCTGCATTGGCCTGGCTCTCTTCCCCACTCCCCCTCTCTAAGCAGGGTAAACCGCATGACGGCTCACCTTTATTAAGTGCATGCTCCGTGCTGCGGAATTCACATTGTTACCGCTTGAACCCTCTCAACATCCTAAGGAGGAAGCTCCTATTATTGGTCTCATAAATGGGGAAACTGAGGCTCAGAAAGCTTTGGCTACTTATCCAAGTGGTGGAGCTGGGGTTTGAACCCGGGATACTTGGCCCTGATGCCTGAAATTATGGCAATAACGTTCACCATTTATTTAGCCATTTGCTTGCCTTGCAGAAGATGAGGCTTGTTTCCTTGACAAGGGCCTCTCTGCAGGAAAACATTCCTCCAAAACTAAAGAAAACGGAGCAGGGCATGATAATTATGCAGGGCAAACACTTTCCTTGATTGTTTCTCTCAAAACATCAGGGACTGGGGCACTGTACACATGTAAATATCACGTTCTCAAGAGGAAATGTCAAATGTCACGGCTGGAAGTTTAATGAAGTCTCCAATCCCCTCAAAGCAAAAGCTGTTTCTTTCCTCAAGGTGAGGCAGGAGAAAGCAGCTGGTGGTAACCTCCCCAGCCGCTGGCCTGCGCTTCCTCGAAGGCGCCTGCACACTGGCGGAAGCACTGGCTAAGAAGAAGCCAGAAGATGGACTCCTTTTGCCAAGCTGGGTTGGCTAAAGGGCTACAGGAGGAGACTGAGGTCTCCTTGTCAGCACCCCGGGCTGGGTGCTCTGCCAGGAGTGCTACAGGTATCATCTCACTTAGCTGACCCCTGCCTGGACTCTTCACAGTGCATGATCCCGATTCCCTGCATGGCATTGCGTGGGAGCGTATTTTGAGATATTACCCAATATTTCTTTTTCCCTCTGCTTTCACTACGCCTTCCCCATCGCTCAGAGAGCAGCAATTAATTTCCATGAGGACAAAGAGCCAAAGTTTTGTGTCCCATGCTAGACTCTCGAAAGACCCGAGTCTTCAGTGGTCAGGTCTGGAATGTTGAGAGAGAAAGAGGGATTTATGAGACTGAGAGCTGGAAGGATCCAGTGCACATACAACAGAGTTTGGAAGAATGCACACCTGACGTTTGTGACTCTAAACTCTTCTTTACAATATGGTGGAAAAAGCATGAATTTTGAGAGTGGATGAATCTGGGTTCAAACCCCAACTCTTCTACTTACAAGCTTGAGCCCTTCAGCAAATTACCTAATCTCTCTAAGTCTCATATACAATATTGAAAATGAAATTACAATGCTTATATGGCAGGGGGTCGAGAGCAATAAAGAAAATTATGAAAAGCTCCTAGCCATGCCTTTGTCTAAAAGTAGGTATTCAATGGATGTTAGCTGCTATGGCTGCCTTCGTTAGAAAATAAAAACAATATAAAATGAGGATAACAGAATCTACCTCGTGGAGTGTAGGGGAGAATTAAATGAGACAAGGCATGTAAAAGCACGAAACATTAGGCATGGTGCATAGCAGGACTCCTTAAACGTATACCCCATCTTTAGCCAAGAAGATGCTGTAGCAGATTGTCACTTGTCCCCCAGATCTATTCTACC
Organism: Cabassous unicinctus; assembly: GCA_029593785.1. Classification (NCBI taxonomy): domain Eukaryota; kingdom Metazoa; phylum Chordata; class Mammalia; order Cingulata; family Chlamyphoridae; genus Cabassous; species Cabassous unicinctus. The sequence continues at coordinate 2,379 of JAQZBX010047525.1, forward strand.
AATGTTTCTTGGGTGCATGGCTACCCAGCTCCGAGCAAGATTTTCCAGTCTTCCTGGGAGCTAAATTTGGCGTGTGACTGATCTCTCACCAGTGGAATGTTAACAAAGTGATGGAACCAATTTCTGTTTCACCTCACTTGCTTAAAAGATTGGTTGCCCTGGGTTTCCTCTCTTCCCCCTTCTCATAGGCTAGGATGATGCTATGGTGGCAACCGACAAGACCAGTGCAGGTGAGGACAACGTGGCGGGGAATGTGGATGCAACTAGGTCAGAGGAACCCGAGCCCCCGAGAGACCAGCTGGAGCAGAGCTGCCCACCAACCCGGAGCGCTCACGGGAGAGGGAAATATTTCTCTATCTTCCTCGAGCCACTGTGTTTTAGGGACCTTTGGTGACAGCAGGACGGTATTTACTTTTATTCTTTCAGGAATGTATTCTGTGTCTACATTTTCCCCTCTCCTTCACGAGTTGCATTAAAAAGTAAAGAGGGAGACAGACTGTGTTGTTTAAAAAAATGCCCAGGAATCTCTCTCTTCTTTTGAAATGCATGCTATAAAGCTATGCAGCTTCCTGAGGCTGTCTCAGCAGGCAGAGACAAGAAAGACAGAAAAAACATCTGGCTTCCAGGGCAGGAGAGGGCCACGGACGAGTGGGAAAGTTTTTCTTAATGGAAAATTAGCCCATTTCACCTGGTCCAGGAGTTTGCTGCAGAGATACAAGTAGGGGAAATCACATTTGGACCAGGTCCAAATAAAGCCTAGGGCTCTTGGCACTTCCTGTGTGGTCCTCTGTCTTTCCTGAAGCCGTGTCTTTCTGAGAGAGAGAATTGGAAGAGGGAGCCCAGGAGCCTTTTGTGTCTTGACCCTCAGGGATCCCAACAGGAGGCACCGCTGCCTTTGCTGGGAGGATTTTGAGTCTGCCTGGCATAGACTTTGCAGCCAAGCTGCCCAGGCTGTACCCTAAGCCACCTCTATGCCAGCTGCAGGGAGCCCTCTGTGAAGCCCTGGCTGCTTCCAGGACTCTGACGCCTCTTCCCTTTGTCTGGAAAGCTGGGGAGCAAAGGTCGGCAGGTTGGCGCTCCAGCCACGGCTGACCACAGGGCCCCTCGCACAGCCGGGCCCCAGGTGGAAACTGCTCGCTCACTGCCTCTCCATCCCGTCCATCCTGCCTTGCTGCTTCATGCATGGAGGAATTTCTTTTCAGGAATTCAAGGTTTGGTTTGTTGTCTGATCAGCCACCCAGCTGTTGAAATGTTACACTACTGGTGGTTTTTGAGATGAAGTGAATTAAGGTACAGAGTCTTTAGTCCTAGCCACCTCCTTCCACTTTGTCAGGGCTTCACAGGACCATCCCACAGCAGATGGTCACGAGATGTGGGGCCTGACGGCAGGTTCAGGGCATTAGTGGCCTCAATGCTTCACCCTCCCCTGCATCTGCACTCCTTTCTATGTGACTTTGAAGCTCCTCCAAAAGAGAGGGGGGTCTGGTTTCCTCGCCACTGGATTCTGAGTTCAGCCACGTGACTGATGAATGTTAGCAGGTGTGACACAAAGAGAGATTGGAAGAAGTGATTGCTGGGTTTTGGTTACTCTCTTGCACCTCTTGCATCATCATGAAATCATGCCTGGGCTTTCCTTCTCTGGAGATGAGAGACACGTGTGGCAGAGCCAAGTCACCCCAGTTATTCCAACCTAAAACAGCCTAGATCAGCCAACATCCAGCCAACACCCAGACGCAGCGGTGAACCTAGCTGAGACCAGAAACCCAGTTCAGCCTAAATCACTGGCACATAGACTCCTCATCTAAATAAATATCGGGTTCGACTAGTTTTAAGCCATGAGATTTGAGGTCATTTGCTACACAGCATTACTGTGGTAATAGATAACTGATACAGATACTAAGCATTCACTTACTCTACTTCCAGGAATAGCCCACAGTTTTCAGGTGGGGACCTACTTCTCCCTTAGTCTTAACCCATGTGGTTTTGATGACACAGTCCCCCACTCACCCACCCCCAACCGTTCCCCAGTGACTCCAAACAAGCCATTTCATTGTTGTCACCGTAATTATTTGTTCAGAGGTAGGAACATGATAAGCCAAGCTAATCAGAACAAAGCCTGGGATTGGGCCAAAGAGACCAATGATCCCCAACTTTCCATTTCCTAGAAGAGGCAATGGAAGCTGTGGGCTTAAGGACACACAACTGGGTAGAAGTGGTGTAGGGTCTGGAACACAGATCTCTTGACTTCTATCTACTTGGTTTTCTGCCATTTCACACTGACTTCCATTTGGTTGGTTTTTATATGCTCTTGGATGAAAATTTCTCACCAAGCTACATCAATTTTCTTAGAAGAAAGAAAGAGTACTAACTACCTACTATGTGCCAGACCCTGTTTTAGCTATTTTGCCTCATTTAAACACTCTTAGAGAAAGGTAACAAGGCAGTATTATCTTGTCCATGCAATAGATGATGAAACCGATGCCCAGAGATTTGAGTAATCTGGCTGCCAAATTACTCTGCCACAGCTAGAAAGTGGCAGAGCAGGAAACCAAATCCAAGTCTGTCCAATTCCAAATGTTTTGCCTTCTAGCTGTAGTCCCATCTCAAAGCCCAACTAAGAAAATGAGCAGGATGAATATCCATGTTTGGATGAATGCCAGCATGTGAAAATTGGTGCTCTAGGGTGGACTGTGTCTGCATCTAGGATGGGGTCCCAGAAAAAAGTTCAGGTCCAAACTTTAGCGTAAATAAAAATCAGCAGGGGAGCAGATGTGGCTCAAGTGGTTGAGCACAGCTTCCCACGTACAAGGTCCCAGGCTCGATCCCTAGTACCTCCTAAAAACAAACAAACAAATGAAAAAACCAACTCTAATTGGGGAGCGGATGTAGCTCAGGCATTGAGTGCCTGCTTCCCATGTATGAGGTTCTGGGTTCAATCCCTGGTACCTCCTAAAAAAAAAATTACCCAAGGGTTGTATTTATTTAAAAAATTAACATGCTGAGGTCCCACAACCAGAAGTTCTAGTTTCTTAGGAATGGGTGGAGCCCAGGATTTATATTTGTAAGAAACCCTGTAATTCTGGGTCAAGTCCTTAGACCACTTTTTGGGGTCTGGGACCAGGTTCTGGGCCTGATGTAATTGCCCTGTTGGCTCTATCATTTCTCTCAGGGGAGACTCGTGTTCTCATCTGTACAAGGAGAAAGCCTGAGTGAAGTGTACTTCCCTCTGAATGACTCCTTCACATGACGAAGAATTATCTCTGAAGCAGAGGTGCGTGGAGACTTTGGGAGAATTGGTCTCTGGCATTTATTTAGCATCCATTACATTCCAGGTCCAGTGCTAAGAATTCTATTTGCACTGTCTCATAAAATTAGACCCCGAGCCCTGTGGAGTGCTGGGCCTGGATGGATCAACAGCAGCGGCCACTAGGGGGCGACTTGCACGGAAAGCCCCACACAGTGAAAATTTCATAGAACAAACTAGTGTGGTGTTTGCCTTTCCTGTCCTGGCAAATATCGTTACCCTCCAAAGTGAGTTAGCGCCAATGCAGGTGGCAGCAGGAAACTTGTATCCTCAGGGAAATTGCCCTTTCTCCTTCACAGCTACCCTTTCCTTATCCAGCCTCACGAGGCGGCACACATGCCTCTGCTACCTCCCCAACCATGCCTTGTCTTCTCAAAGTGAGCTCCCAGCAGCCCCAGTGCCACTAGATGCTAAGATGTTAATTGGCTTTCCTTAAAAGAACAGAGATCAGAAGTGAAAACTATTGGGGAGATGATGGGTTAAACAGAGTTTAACAAATTTTATTACCGTGGGATTTCTCAGAGTCTTTAATGTGCTCACCTGATAATAACAGTAATGACCATCCCAGTTATAGCCTTTGGGCATGTCTCTAGTTCCAGTCCTGTGACACGTGTTTTCCATGTTAAATCATCTTAGCCTTGTAACAACCTAGGAGGTAGGTGATACTATCATCCCCATGAGAGGGTGAATGATTTGCTGAAAGTAACAAACGTCTTTAAGTTGGGGGGGGCACCTCTCCTTTATAGAAGGTGGCAGAGAGGGGGAGGTGGTGGACACACAGACTCTGCAGGCTCGTTACAGGGTCTACAGATAGGTAGAGAACAGTAAAAGGAGGGCGGATGATCCCAAAGGAACTTGGACCTGTTCCTGTTGTGGACCCCCCTTCTCTCCTCCCCAGAGAAGGCAGGATAAATAAAGACGCATTTATCGGGGCAGGTGGAACAAGCTCAGTGTGGGCAGAAAAACAGCTTCCGAGCCCACGCTTTTGACCTGTGCTGAAATAGTCAGGCAACAACAGGCTGACCTAAGGACAAGGATGCTGACTGCCAGCGCTGTCACGGGGATCATAATGGCTTTGTTTTTCACAAGGAAGGGGAAAAAAAAGTTAATGCCTCAAATTAGTAGGTCTGTCATGTTCCAAATTGTTTGCTTTTCTAAAAATGGACTTTGACATGTGAACAATTAGTATCTGATGCAAAGCTCCAACTCCTGTCTCCCTCAAGACAACCGGGTGGTCAGGGGATTCTTATTAGAGACCTGTGGGTCTAAAGTGCTCTTGCCCAATGCGGGAATGCAGTGACCACCCAGAGCCTGGGTTGTTTCTGAGTCCCTGGGACGCTGGTCAAGCCCACCTCCTCGGAACCCTCAGCCCACGTAAAGATACCTGGAGACCTAATCAAAGGGCCTCAGATACCCAGCAAGAGTTCTCCACTGCAGCGGTTCTCAAAGTGTGCCTCCCCAGAGCAGCAGCAGTGCCTGAGATCCTGCTAGAAATGTAAACTCTTAAAGTCCATCCAAGACCCAGGGAATCAGAAATTCTAAGTGGGGGCCAGCCCCACCTGGAGCAAACCCTCCAGGTGCTACTGATGCACCTCAAATGGCTCAGATATAAGAACCACCGGCCTTCTGCTCCCTTCTCCTCCCTCACATTTACTCACCTATCACATTCCACAGGCTCTTAATTATCCCGCCACTCCATTCTCTTCTCTCAACACTCTGCCTTCCCCAGTGCAAGTCACCACCCACCTGGATGAAGGCAAGAGCTTCCCAATGCACGACTCTGACTCCAATCCACACTCCCCTAACCCAGTCTCCACTTGGAAGCCAGAATGAGCTTTTGAGAATACCAAAATGGCCAGACCAGTACCCTCCCTAGAATTTGGCAATGTCGTCTAATTTCTCTGACTTCAAGGACATTAAGGAGCTCCATGCCCACCTCCTTGGGTGGGCTACCTCCTCCCCCACCAAATTCAAGAAAGCCTAAGGAGTCAAGAAAGAGATGAAGTTTCTAGTCTGCTCTGAAAAGAGCTACTCGCAATCAGGCAGACACGGTTCAACTTGCAGCTCTTCCACTTAGCAGCTACTTGACTTTGGACAAGTGGCTTGTCCTTACTCATACATCCATGGCTCATCTCTAGATGGGAATGACAATATCCACACAACAGGGTTAATGGAGAATTAAATGATAAAATGGACTTACAGGCCCAGCACGCTGCCTGGCCCATAGCAGGGAGTCAATAACTTGTAGCTACTGCTGGAACCCAGCTACCTCCTAAGTCAGACTCAAGTCAACCACCTCCACAACACTTGCCGCTCCCCATGCTGCCTCAGGGAAGATGAAAATGACCGTGTGATTGCTAAAAGGTGAACCATTCACAGGACCCGGGCCGATAACTTGCCTCTGCCTCTCCCTCAGAAGTTGTGCTTTGTCCCCTGCATTCACTTACCACTGTGGTTCTCTGAGGAAAAGAAACATTTCCTGGATGTCTTACCTGGGTAGTGGCCTCGTTTCCTAGGGCTGCTGTAACAAAATACTACAAGACCGGGTGCCTTCAAACAATAGAACTTTATTGTCTCCCAATGCTGGAGCTACAGTCCAAAAGCTGTAGGAGAGAAGCCTTCCTCGCTTCCTCCTAGCTTCTGGTGGTTCCACATATCGGCTCCGTCGTCACGTGGCCTTCTCCTGTGTCTCTGAGGACACCAGTCATACTGGGCAAAGGGCCCACCTACTCCAGTATGGCCTCATTTGAACCTGCCTAATTCCATCAGTAATTAGGACCCTACTCCCAGGTAAGGTCACATTCTGAGGTATTGGGGATGAGGTCTTCAACATATCTTTTTGGGGGTCACACTGCAACCCATACTAGATGGTTTCTGACAGTGGCATTTTCCTTCAGGCAACGAATATTGTGACGTGAAGGGTACAGCACATTCTTCAACAACTGCCCCCGAGCACAGACAAATCACACCCCTGGCCCCATGCACACACACACACAACACCTACACACTTGAACTTAGACGAACTTGCAAGGGCCATTGAACGTAGACACACGCGTGTGCTGGATGATACACGGGCACCAGGACTCTTCTGTGCTTTATTCATTCACTTGTAATCTGACAACACCTGGACAAATGAGCTAGAAAAAGCCGTACGGTACCTTTGGGTGACTTAAGTGTCGCCACTGCCCAGTCACCATCACAACTTCCTAAAAAAATAACAATTGAGAGATGCTGATCGGCTGGCTGGGCTCCCCATCTCTGTGCCCTCATGCCCGGGGGCTGCTGCTGGTGCCCCAGCTGTAGCCCAAGGGGGACAGGCCTCGGGGTACCAGGGAGCAGGGAGAAGGGACAGGTATGCAAATGCCACTAACGCCACGACGTGTGCCTCTTTCGGCAAGGCCTTGTGGCAGTGTCAAGGTCTGACAGATCAAAAGAGGTACCTGGAAAAGGGCCTAAATGTTTTCAGTTGTGTAGAGTAAGAGCATTCTTAGGCAGTAAATTCGGCTCTACGTTTTCAGCCTCTAAGACAGACAGGACTTGTGAGTTACAGGAGGTCACTCTGGCTAATGACGACACTCTGTTGACCAGAGATGAATGCGTGTTCCTGTTCTAGTGTCGTCACCCTCCTGAAAAGGGACACAGGATTGGCTTCAAATTCAAGGTTGGGACAGGCACTGCTGATGGCGACGCTAAGTGCGGGGTGGAAAGCTGAATGGGGACGGTCCTGCCGAATCGTGTGCTTATCACATAGTCCTTGCATGAAATATATGGTTAAATGAATGGACGAATTCCATTTCCTCCACATTGTCCTTATGTAGAAACTCCCCCTGAACACAAAAAGGATCAAATCAATTATCTGAGATTCCCACAATGAAAAATACAATGTTCTATGGAACAGATGTGTGCCTGACATTTTGGTGACAAATCAGTTTCTCCAAGTGAAACTCCATCTCACATGTACCGAAGGAGCCCTGAGTGGGTCTCACATCCTTAGCAGAATCCTAAGGTGATGGACGGTGAGCAAGAGCCTTGGTACAACCCACCCCCTCCTTGACCAGCCTTCTCTGTAAGACTGGACTTTACTCAAAATGAGGCAAACCTGCCCACGTGTCCGCAGATGGCCTCTGCCCATTGGCGGGAGGCCTGGCGGATAGCGGATGCCACTAGCTAGCTTTTCCTTTCCTAGGAATCTATTGGGCAGACCGCGTCCTCCACATTTCTACGCAATTTCCAGAGATATATCGGGCTGCCAGCTGAGAGGCGACATGGGGAACAGGCTGTGAACTGAATGATTACAGAGCACAGATCCGGCTCCACTTAGACCTTTCTGGTTGGCCTCTCAGGCGTGCCAAAGGACACTCAAATTGCCACATTCCCCCTGTGGATCTGAACAGAGGAGAAACTGGAGTGACAGCAGAAGAGTGACGAGGGTAAAATTAAGTGTGGCCAGCTCTCCCCACCCCGAGGATGACTTGGTGTTTCTCCCTCTGAGCCAGGGACATTAACATCTGGGAACAGTGATGCTGCCCCACATCTTCCACCAAATCCATCCGTTTGCCTTGAAGACAGGGACCATGCCTTCGTCACCTCTGTCCCCAGCACCTAAGACAGGCCTTAGCTCTGACAAGGCAGGGACAAGCTTGGCTTCATAGACCTATTGGTGATGAGGATATGTAATAAAATGGCACACAGGCTAACAAATATGTAGTTAAGGCCCTACTATGTGCTTGGTGGCACCAATGAGCATTAAATGAATGTCTGCTGGGTGAAAAATGAAATGCCGCTTAAATGGGGATGGATGTATAGTGACCTTTTGTGTCTGACATATCACTTAGCAAAATGTTTTAGGGTTCATCCACACTGTATCATGTAGCAATACTTCATTCCTTTTGATGTCCCAGTAATATTCCATTGTACAGATAGGCCACATTTTGCTTATCCAGTCATCCACTGATGGACATCTGGATTGTTTCCACCTTTTGGCTCTATGAAACTTCCAGAATAGGTGAACCCATAGAGACAGAAAGCTGATTGGTGGTTACCAGGGACTTGGGGTGGGGGAGGATGGGGAGTTCTGTCAATGGGGTTTCCTTTTGAGGTGATGCAAATGTCCTGGGACTGTGATAGAGGTGATGGTTGCAGAGTATAATGAATGTACTAAATCCACTGAATTATTCATACTAAAATGGTTAATGGCTAATATGTAAGTTTTATTGCAAAAAAAAGAAATTTGACCCACAAAAAGGGGGTGTGTGAATGGGCCTTTCCAGCCTTGCTTTTCCTGGTTACATCCTTCAGATGCCAGGAATACAGCATCGGTTCATGGAAAGAACACAGGATTCTGGGCCAGGCAATCCTGAGTCGAACTCTTGGTTCTGCCATTTACTTGAAGTGTGACTTTGGGAAAATGACTCAACTCTATTGAGCCTGGTTCCGTATGTGCAAAACAGTGGGCCTAATGCTTCCCTCAGAAGTGTGTTGTTCGGGAGTTCAATGATATTAGCTCCCTTTCTACCCTAATTAAAAAAAAAATTAAACTAGTAACGGTCAACTCATGGCAGACAGCCTCATGTATCCCTTAGGAATTTCATACATGATTCCTGCAGCAAGAGTGAAGAGGGAGTTTATGCCACATTGAAGTACATTGATGCTAGGTTTTAAAAAGTGGTATCAGAAAACATAACATGATTCTGGCAAAATAGCTACACTGGTCTGTCAAACAGGCACAGAGAAACTATCTTCCTATGAAAATTTTGAATGAAAAAAAAAGGCACCTCAGCGTTTTATCAGGATGCTTGTTCCTTCTGTGTCTTTCTTATCCTAAATGGCCAAGGTTGCCCTGAACCCTGTAAAGGACACATTGTCAGGAACCTCTGGTAGCTGAGGAGTTAGACTTTCAGCCATTGAGAGGAAAAACTGGACCTGGAACCCAGAGGAGATAAATGCCAATATGCAGGCAATTTCTGTTTGCAACAACCATTGGGAACTACCAAAAAAAAAAGTGGTCTTTTTGCATTTCTGGATGCAGAAGCCATCCTGCTCTGAATCAGAAGTTGAACCTTGGAGAGATTTTCACAAACACCTGCTCCACCAACATTAGCCTGTGAGGAACCTCAAGGCGGGCTCTCACATAGCAAGCATCCATCACGCAGGTGGATTTGGCAAGGGAGCTTGTGCTTAACTGAATTTCTAGGTTACCTCTGGGCCAAGTCGATAGCAAAACAAACTTCCTGACTTCAACCTTGGCTGAAAATATTGCTGAAATGTTTAAACTCACATTTCCAACTTAGTAAGGAGAGTCAATTGAGCAAAACTGAATCTTTCTGTGATGAATTACACACTTACATGTCTGCGCATCAATCTTCATTGTCCAGACTGCAGATGTGGGAAGTGTCGGGGTATGGGCAATTTGCTGGCCCTTAGGATAGCACCGAGAAGCCATTTGCTATTTGTTTGTTAGCTTATCTGTCTGTTTGATCAACTCCCCAACATGAGTTGCTTTCATATCATCTGTCTTTTCCCATCAAACCGGAGGGAAAAATGTGGATTCAGTGCTTCCTCCCTCCAAAATGAAATCTGGAAAATTGCATGGTAATCCAGGTAGCACTGTATCTTGGAGATTAGAGAAAGACTATGACCAACAATCAACTCTGGTCTGAAGACTTTACTATACTACAGGTCTGACCAGGCCACTGAGCTGAGTACTGTGCCAGGCACTGTATCACTGAATCTTCCCAACAACGTATTAGGGATGTAGTAGTATTATCCCCGATTTGCATCTGGGAAAACCAAGACCTGAGGAGTTTGTCATTTTTGCAATTACTTAATAAATGTCTGAGCTAGGTCTTGAAGACGATCCTGACCAATTCTAGATGTCATGCTACCTTCTGCCATCTTGCTGATGATCTCACCCACCTTCCTTGAGGTGGTGGCTATTATATGGTGACATTCGGTGGTTTTACAAATATGTATTGGGAGCTCTTAGTAATTGCCCCACATCACGCTGGGTGCTAGGGATACTGGATGAGTGGGACAGATTGTTCTGTACTTCAGTGGTACCCACCATCAAGGGATACCCAGACAAAATGTTTGGAAAATGAATGAATGAGTTGAAAGAATATAACTCAACCCCATCACCCCTTTTAGTACAGGGTGCTATGTAGTTTAGTCCCTGACATTTTCCTAATGTGCTCATTTTTATTACCAATAGCTGGGCAGTGAACCCCTTGGGAATAAAGACCATTCTGTGGCCACATGCTCTATATGATCAGATGCTACGATCCCATGTCCCTCAATTGTAGGGAGGAAAGATCTTTCTTTAAACAAGAGTGAGGGTAATTTCAACAAACAAAAACAACGTAAAATAGAAAGAAAAGCAGGTACAGGGAGAATTTGTCTCAGGAACACCCAACAATTAAATCCCCTTTTCCTCAAAGAATTGAGCTTTCTGATTTTACCTGGCAATGAGTGAATGGAACATGTCTAATGGCCCATAGGTATTCTGAACTAGAATGAGTGGAACTGTTTAACTTTCTAATTTTAAAATTAGAATGGACCTTGGAGACCGTATAGTTCAGTTTCATTTTTCACAAAGAAACTTGGGGCCAGTGAGCTTCAGTGACCGACTCAGTCACACAGTTAACTAAGCCAGGTTATAGTCTGGGCTAAGACTGAGCCTCTGATTACCCATCAGGTGTTCTGAATATTGAAGCTGCTAAGAGAAATTTATTTTCCAGAGGTATTTCTGAACTTGGCAGTTAACCCTAATGGCTGTCCAATCTGCCCTTTATTCACTAGATTGAATTTTTAGAAAATGAGTCTGATTGTCAGAGGTTGCAGAGCTTTCAACAGCAAGCCATTTTTTTAAGTAACTTCTCTCCTGGGTGGTAATGATTTCATTAATGACATGCATTTCATCATTCACACCATGATCACATTATGCCTTAATAAAGAACCCTTGAAAGAACATTTATTATGGGATTTGCATTTCATTTCTGCAGGCAGATGCTGGACTCCTGAGTAACCCCTTGGGTCAGGCAGTCTGTCTTCCCCTCAGCGACCCTCCATTTGTTAGAAGTCCACAAGACCATCTTTGACTGAGATAAAACCCCATGAGCTCCCACAATAGTCAGAGAGAAGAACAGAGAAAGGGGGCACATCAACCAGGAATGGAGAGGGTTCTCCAAGTGGGATATATCAGGGTTTCCTAAAAAATATAGGTGTAGTCCTGTATAACCCAGCTATTCTTTGAGTCTTGTCAAAGATAAGCTCATTCATTCATTCAACAAACATTTGAGGAGTTTCTGATTTGTGGAAGAAAGTGTTACTCAAAAGTGTCAAATATATTGTCATATTGCAAATTTAATTCCAAATTCACTGCATATATTTGCTATGTAAAGGAACCCTACATAAATCCTTGAAAGAGTCAAGGAGCTCTGTTGGAATACCCATCCATTTTTTATCCAAAGAGCTGTTGGGTATTGAGGGGAGGAGATACTGGACCTAAGTTAAAGGAATGAGTTGCACAGGGCAGTGTGGTCAATTTGAAAGGAAGAAGACATATGGCTGATTTTTTTATGCCAAAAGAAGAGTCAAATATAACAGCAGACACTATCTGTCACCTAACTGCAAGGCTCAAAAAGGGAGGTAGGCCACCAAACGGTGTATGAAAGCTTTAACAATTACATGGGTACAGATATCCTGCTCTTGCTCTCCTAGGCAACAGCTCTCATCCTTTCCTAGCAATACTTTGGTCTATTTGAACATGTTTAGGATGCATACACTATGCAAACATGCAATATACAGTGGAGGGAATCTTCGGTCATGGGGTGTGGTGAGATTTGAGTTAAGCATAGAAATTCAGCACAAAACCTGGGTAACTGTATGTAAGGTCTTATGAGGCTCTGGATTTTAAAAAGCCTGTGTCATCTACACAACCTCTGCCCTTGTTATAATGAAGTTGGCTTAGCCCTTCTCTGAACAGTTCCATCTGGAAACCCTGGGAGGTCAGGGAACGTGAATTCCTAAAGATAGTCTTCTGCTACAAACCCTTTCCAAGCACCTAGATTGTGTGTGGCAGTACACAAGGCACCAATATGTTTGTTTTGTGAATCTGATTTCTGTGTAGTATGGTTACCATAGGCATGTGACATCATAGGCATGTGACAGTGTCTAGACTTTGGTTTCTGATGCTAGTTTACAAGGAAATTAGGATATTTCACACTAGAAAAAGTGTTTTCCATGCCATCTCTAACAAGGAGCTAGGAGGGGGGGAGAAAAGAGGATGAATAGTTGATTTAAAAAAAAAAGCACATGGTCTGTGGGATTTTCTACCTACCCAAAGCTTCCCAGGAACCAAAAGCATGTGGAAAGTACTGTTCTTATAAATATCTAAAGAACAGAAGGACCTATGTTGATAAAATGGAATCCTACCCAAAGTGAATTGTTTCATTACTCTGGGGCTTCTGACTGCCAATTCTGCTAGGAAGAGAATGTTTAAAGAGACCTGAGCATTTTATGAGATGGAAATCAGGGCAGGGTTCATCCATGGACTATTAGTAACAAGCAGTGGGGCAGTGACTAATACACATTGAACGCATTCTTTGCCAAGCCATACTATGGGTCTTCTCCACTTTGCCTCTCATTTTGCCTCACCTTTATGCCCATTTTACAGTTTGGAAGAGTGAGACCTAAGGAGAGGGTAAATTGTTGGCTGGGGCCACACAGGCAGTAAGTAGCAGAGACAGGATTTGAGCCCAAGTCTGTCTGGCTCTTCCAGCTTCTCAAGGAATAGGTTCAGAGAAGGGATGGGTTAAGTAGAAAGACTGGCTTAAAAATCTCTCTTATGAGAATTCATAGGACACGGTGAAGAGGAAAGGAGAGGAACCCCCCTTGAATTAAGAATGCAATGCAGGTTGGACAGCAAGCAAAGGGCTTAGAGGAGGAATTTCAGAGCAAGCACTTGGGATGGGATTTGGTTTTCCTAGATGCTGGGCTGATGGAATACTTTTCATCAATGGCTCTCAACCCTGGCTTCATGTTAGAATCTTTTAGAGGGCTTTAAAAAAAATGTCCATGTCTGGGTGTCATCCCAGACCCCAGCTCAATCTAAATCTCTAGGGAAGAGCTGGGGCATCAGTGGGTGTTAGCTGCTCTTCAGGTGATTCTAATAATATGCAACCATGATTGAGGACCACTGGCTTAGGGAAGCCCGAGATTGCTACAGACCTGCACCACCGAGGAATCCCTGGCTTTGCTGAGGCTTCCTCCTATGAGAAGAGAGAGCTTTTCAATGAGCAACTTGTTCAGGAGCCTGCCTGCATCACTGCCACACTCTTCACGTGTGAGGGACAGGAAGGAACGAAAGGCGAGGCAGCCAGCCGGAGGGCAGTGGCGTGAGCAGGGGCTCCGGAATGATAAAAACCCAGGTTCGAGTCTCAGCTCTGCCACCCAAGCCTGTTTGATCTGGGGACAAATAAGATTAGCCTCTTTGAGTCTGGGTCCTAATGTGGACATTAGGATAATAACTGCACCTTCCTCTTTGGGTTGCTGGGAGAAAATGAGAGGATGTGTATGAAAAGCCTAATGCAGTGCCTGGGGCTTGGTAGGAAGTTCATTACTAGCAGCTCCAGGCTGCCCTGCCTAAGAACTATTTGCATATTGAGGCGCAGAGGCTGCCTGCGGTAGGAATGGGCATCCTTTGCTGTCTTCTCAGAGGTGGGATTGACTGAGTGGGTGAAGGGCTTTACCGACTAAAGGCCAAGGCATTTCTGAGACTCATAGACCTGGATTCTGTGTCTAGGTTCACCCTGAAGATTCATTAGGGCAGAGGAAGAGGTCGGAGTTGTCGCTGGAACAGGGCATGGAGGGCCTCCCCAGGAAGCAGCCCTCACATGTGCCCCTCGCCCCAGCCCACCCCACCCTGCCCCCACACACCAGGGGCAGGACTTGATCTGGGTCAGAGAAAGCAGCCGAGGGCTTTGGGTCCCAGCAGAGAGAGAGAGAGCGCCAGAAAGAGAAAGAGAGATAGGACTAGGAAAATAAGTTGGAGCGAAAGAAATCTGGAAGGAGCCGGAAGAAAGAGGAGGACGAAAGCAGAGGGAGCTCGGCCGGAGGCCCTTACCGACTGCCTTCAGGGAGGCGTACTTGTTGAGTTCCTTGCCCGGCGGCTGCTGGTCGTAGGGGTTGGAGATCTGGCCGAGGTTGGGGTAGGAATGTGGATGGCCCATCTGCTGGAGCAGAGGGGAGGTGGGGACTGCGTTGTTCATCTGGGTGGGGTCTGCAAGGGAAGAGTCAGAGGGAGAAGGTTACAGATGGAGCAGAGCCGTCCACCCGCCCCCACCTCACTGAGTCCCTCAAGTCCAGAGCTCTCCCCAGCCCTCGGGGGTGAGGGTGGGAGAACCCCAGAGCGTGCACGGATGCACCGGAAACCGGCGGCTCCCTAGTCTTCACTGGAGATGAGTTGAGGACGGCTGGGGTGTTTTTCTGATATCAACTCTAAGGACGCGTCCAGACCACCTCCACCTCCCCCTGAAATTAACAGATTACAGTCCTACCAAGTTAGGGGTCACTTTTGTAATCAAAACAGCAAGTATATGTATAAAAAGGTGCTCAACCCCAAGGACATGCAGGCCAAAAGCAATTTCTTCACCAAGAGATTGGCAAACATTAAAAGGATGGAGGGACCCCAGGACTGGAGAGAAAATTGGAAAACGAGCGATCGCGTAAGCTGATGGCGGGTGTGCAATTTGCTGCATTTTCAGAAAGTAATCTGTCAGTCTGTATTAAAACTTAAAATGCATGTATATGTTGACCAAGCAATACCTCCTCTAGGGATTGCACCTAAAGAAATATAAGCACCAGAATATAAAGATATTTGTTCAGAGATGTTTTTTTGCACCATTGTTTGTAAAATGAAACTATAATAAGAAACATGGGAGCAATCTGGACACCTATCAATATGGGATTTGTTAAATAATTTATTGTATATCTATATTACAGAACACCATGCAACTGTTAGAGAAAATGAGTTAAATTTATACATACCAAACTGGATAATTTCTTATGGTTTATATTGTTAAGGGGCAGAGGAGCAAGTTTCAAAGTAATAAAGATAATATCGTATTTTTGTTAAATAAAAGAAAATCTATGCATATTTTTTGGATGCTGTGGTTTGCATAAGCCAGAAAAAATATATAGCAAGACACACAAATTGAATTCTGGCTACTGGAGAGAAATGGGATTTATGGGGGAGGGTTCATGAAGGCCTCCCTGGGAAAGTGTTCTTTGAGATGAGATCTGGAGGAAGAATCTATGTTAAGAGCTGCGGAATGTAGAAGGTGCTAGGGAGGGTGGTCCAGGCAGAGAAAAGAGCCTGGGAAAAGGCCTGGAAGCTGGAGGGAACATGGCATGTCCCCATACTTAAAGAATGTCCCCTGGCCTCCAACCATGCTTAGCCAGAGCATTGCATCATCATCACGTGAGCAATGGGGTGGATGTGCAGGAGGCAAGAGCTAAATGGGAGAGAGGTAGTGCAGGTAAGATAACGACGGCTCAGTTTCAGGCAGGAAATATGGGTTCTCTGCAGCTTCATATGCCAGTGCAGATGCACCCTGCTGCTGGCGGGGCCTTGAAAGAGCTCCTTCACCAGGCAGGTGCACCCATTTCTCAACCGCGAACAACTCACAGCTGCCCTGGTGTCCAGAAGATGCTCTCAGCTGATGAGAGCTGCCACCTGGGACAACACGTGCCCCACTGCACTGCCTGAGGTGGCCAACAACCAGGGCCTGACTGACACTAAGATACAAAGAGCAGCGCCCTTTCCTCAAGGTGGAGGTCCCTTTACAGAGGGATGCATGCTCCCGAGCGCCCTGTGGGTTGGGCGAGTCCAGAGCTTCATCAAACTTTTTCTGAAGAGGGTCAGATTGTAAATATTTTAGCTTTGCAGGCCATATGGACTCTGTCACTACTACTCAACTCTGCCATTGTAGAGCAAAAGCCACCTTAGACAACCCGTAAGACAGTGGGTGTGGCTGTGTTCCAATAAAACTTTATTTACAAACCCAGGTGGTGCTGAATTTGGCCAAGGGGCCGTGGTCATCACTCTGTTTGTAGACCTTACCTGAGAATGCATCTTTGTTAGGCTCCTTTGCTTTCCCTGTTTTGCTTCCCTCACATCCTGAGAGGTTTTTGTCTGTTGTTTTGTGAAGAGTACTCCTTCAGAGTCACGTGCATCTGGACCCCAACTGTCTGCATTAGTCAGCCCAAGGGGTGCTGATGCAAAATACCAGGAATCTGTTGGTCTTTATAAAGGTTATTTATTTGGGGTAGAAGCTTACAGTTATCAGGCCATAAGCATAAGTTTCTTCCTTCACCAAAGTCTGTTGCCACGTGTTGGAGCAAGACAGCTGCCGACGTTTGCCAGGGTTCAGGCTTCTTGGGTTCCTCTCTTCCCAGGGCTCTGTTTCTCTCTGGGCTTAGCGCCTCTGTTTCCTCCACAAGGTCAGCTGTAGACCATGAGGCTCCCTAGGCTCTGCCTCTCTCCACAAGGCCAGCTGTAGACTCTCAGGCGAATGGCTCGTCTCTATCCCGGGGCCTTCTCTCCTTCCTCACAACCAAGCTCCTCCGTCTGCTTGCCTCCCTGGGCTCCAGAATCAAAACTCCAACATCAAAACTGCTCCAACTCTGGTCTTTGCCTTGCCTTTTATATTCGATTCCCCACCCACCAAGGGGTGGGGCTCAACGCCCTACTGACATGGCCCAGTCAACGCCCTAATCATAACTTAATCATGCCCAGATTAACAGACCAGTTTACAAGCATAATCCAATATCTATTTTTGGAATTCATAGCTATATCAAACTGCCAATCTGCTATACCGTCCTATGACATACATGGAATATGTTTGGTTTTGAAAACCCCATATGGAAAGAGGAAGGGATGTCCTAACTGCGGCACAAAGCGGTAAATGTATTTTTATCACTGTGCATGCCTAGACCAGCACACAAGCCCAGGCATCTGGTAGGAACATCCACTATCATAAGCCAAGCAACCCAGCCTCTGGCCAGAAGCTGAGGAGGTGGGTGCCTCTTTCTGCCATGATGGTGTGAGTCTGGGATTCAGCTAGGGCCAGGGGGATGGCCCAGGATTAATGAAGTGACAGTGGAAAGAGTATTGCATATGGTTCAGCCTTCATTGTAGCCTGGACCCCAAGATCCTCTGGCACTTTCCTTTCCAGAGCTAATCCATGAGGGCCAGCATGCTTTTCCTGGGTGTGGCAGACCAGTCACGTTTTGCACCCAGGTCCTGGTCCAATCGGAAATAACTTACTGTAAATCCACTGTTTGCTCTTTTGCTGCTCTGCTTTGGGGATTTCATTTCTTTTTAATTTTTGCGATACGTTTTTGTTTTCGTGGACAACAATTGTCTTTGTGCATTTAGAACTACCAGTGCCCTTGGTAAAGTGCTCCACCTCCATTTGAATCATGTGATGCTGGCTGGGTTGAAGACCACAAACTGTCTTAGTCTGGGCTCCCCCAGAAGATGTCACTGATGAAAGGACTCAGGTGCAAGCATGCTTGGAGGGGGGAGCAAGACGAGAAAGACGGAATTAAAGAGTGCACTGCCAAGCAAGACCCAGCTGTGATGCACTAGAGCTTAATCCCACTCTGGGATTTGGGTAAACGGTGTAGAATACGTGCCTCCGAATTATCCCACCTTAGGGGCAAAGGAGCTCTTAGCATTTAGCCACCAC
>JAQZBX010047526.1:0-20440 GCA_029593785.1 Cabassous unicinctus
TATTTTTAATTTTAGTAACATATATACATATAATATAAAATTTGCCATTTTAACCATTTTAAGTGTACAATTCAGTGGAATTGATTGCATTTATAATGTTGTGCTACCATCAACACCTTACATTACCAAAACTTTTTCATCACCCAAAACAGAAACTCTGTACTTCTTTGCTTTTATTTTCCTTCTTAATGTGAGAGTTACTGAATACCAAACATAGTCACTTTTCGATAATCATAATGTGTTTTCATCTCTCCAATAGGCTTAAAAAATCGAATGAGAATTTTGATCTTTTATCTTTTAAATGTAATGGAATAATGACCAACAAATACTGACCATTCTCAAAATCTCAGTATGATTTAGTCTCCATATTTAATCCACTTAATTTAACCCTCAACCAATCATGACATATTAAAATCATCTTATTTGGAGAGAAATAAACAAGAATACAAGAAAAGTTAAATTACATAAAATTATGTAACAAGGATATTGTTGTAGCAATGTTTCTAATCACAAAAAAGGAAACAGCCTAACTGCCATCACATAAAATTGTGTAAAATAAAAATGAACTCCTGTATTTCTGTCTCTCCAGTCACACTCCCAAACACACGTGTGTTTTTCCTCTGCTTGTAGGTCATTCTCTCTCTCTCTCTCTATATATATAAACACATATATACATTTACATATAAAATGTAGGTGAATATGAATACACTTTATTTTTGACAAAAATGGTATTGTGTCTTATGTTTTTTATGCAATTTGCTTTTTTTCAATAGCATCATGAAAGGAACTTTCTAGGGCAGCAAATTTCAAACTGTCTCACACTGTAATTTATTTAACTATTTCCCTGTAGGTTCACAGTTAGGCTGTTTCCTTTTTTGTGATTAGAAATATTGCTGCAACAATATCCTTGTACATGTTCCTTTATATACTTTTTGTTTTAGGGAAATGAGATACATCTTTATTATTTTTTTATAATTATAAAAATGCACATTTCATGTAAAAATTTTAAATAGTACAAAAAGAATTCCAGTATTGAAGAGTGCAAGTTTCCCCGTAATCCAGCTACTGAAGATAACTAGTGTTAAAGTTTGGTGTGTGTACTTCCAGAAACCTTTATCTGCATACATAATATATTTTTATTACCAAAACACATTCAACTTTACAAAAATATTCTACAATTTGTTTTTTGTCTTAATGTATTGTTTTTTCTATAAATACACATAAGTCAAACAGTTGTTTTAAGAGTTGCATAGCATTTCACAGTATGGATGTATCAGTTTATTTAACTATTCTTCTGACAGACATTTAGTTTATTAGCATTTTTTTTCTTTAGTATAAACTATTTTGGTGAATATCTCTATCTACATCTATATATCTCTATCACTATCTTTATAGATATATCTATATCTATCTATCTATATATATATATATCTCGACTATCTATATTGGAATTCTAGGAATTCTTGGAATTCTAGGAATTTATCTGACTACTTCAGTCAGATAAATTCCTAGAAGTGATAGTGTTAAAATGGCATCCTGATTTTGGGGATAGCAAGCTGGTGCTGATCAAGGCAACCCACAGTTAAGTAAAGAAGACTCTATATCCAATACCCAGGCCAAGAGGCAGAACAAGTATCCAGCCAGGAAAGGAGAACTAAGACTTAACCAGCAAAGCCCTAAGGCTCCTGACTTTTCTTATGGAGATGCATACAATCACCAGGTGAAGGGGGAGGGTGGGGGTGGGGGGTGGACTGCCAGTTCTTCTGCCCTCAAGCCAGTCAGAGGTCCCCACCTACATCCAAGCCTGGACAGCCTGACTCTTTCGCATAATTTAGTGAAATAGCACTGGATTTTATAGTGATTCCTTGAATCTGTTCATCTTCTCTGCTGTCCATGTACCTTAACTTGTCTGCCAGGTGGCTGGAAATGATTCCATTGCTAGATGTAAGACAGCCAGGGTAGTTTTTCAAGGTCAGCATGAGCCAAAACACAGATATTTCTGATGTTGGCAGTGCTTTTCTGGAGTTGAATCATCTTATCCGAACTATTGAGCACCGTAGTTAATTTTTTCCTGGGACGGCTGCAAGCGCCTGACCTGCCCAGCTCGGGTCCTCAGCTCCCGGCCACACCACGCACCTTGAAGGCACGGGCAGCTCTGTCCCTTTATATATTTGACTTTTTTCTTTTAACAAATCAATTGTATTGATACGTATTAATAAAGCATAAATAAAAAATATGGAATGCTTCACAAATTTGCATGTCATCCTTGCGTGGGGGCCATGCTAATCTTTTCTGTATTGTTCCAGTTTTAGTATACGTGCTGCGGAAGTGAGCACCCTTTATATACTTTTGCTATTACTTTTGTAGCACATATTCCTGTAAATGGAGTTGATGGAGTCGAGGATTTCCACATGTTAAATACTAGCCAAGAGTCACAAGTTTCCCACCCGATAGGTTGTCCCTGCCAGCTCTTTGACTATAAAGGTCCCACTTAGCCAACCTATAAAGTTGAAAACATTCCCCTTTCTTATTGCCCCCCAAAAAGGAATTTTTTTCTTTTAAACTTTGTTTCTGTATCTTTCTTCATACACTACACTTATAATATCTCACTCTATTCGGTTTCATCTTTTTCTTTCTGGTGAAATCCAGGTCTTGAAAATCTTAATTCCTTCCATTGTTTCCCAGACACTGTTTCTCCATATTCTTTTTTATCACTTGGAAAGTGATAATATTTGGCCTAATTATATATTTTCTTTAAACATACATTTTAAAGGAAAAGTGAAGACCAATTTTCACAAAGTGAGTTGTTCCTAATTCCCAAGGCCTGGGAATATTATTCCCTTTTCTAAGTTTTGTAAATATCCCATTTTTAAAAATTGCATTATAATAATTATTTTTTGCATGTCTGATGCTAACTAGACTTTTCTTCCATTCATTCAACAAATATTTTTCTAGCATCAGCCCCTATTCTAGGCCATGAAGGCACAGCACAGAATAAAGACTAAATTCCCTGCACTCATGAAACTCATGAGCCTGGTGAGACAGGAAATAAACAAGATAAGTATAATATGTTAGGCCATTGTAAAAATCTGAGTAAGAAGAGTAGAGATAGAAATAGGCAGATTTAGGATATAATTTTTGAAGAGACCCAACAAATTTTATGCATCATTATTCTGCAAACCCACAGAACAATCTCTAATAAAGAAAAATATATAATAAAAAGAGAGATACCCAACAAGGCTGGCTTTTGGACAGGACATAGGATTTAGATAAATGAAAAATCAAAGATGCCTCATAAGTTTCCCTTGAGTTGGGAAGACATTGGTGCCCTTTACTAGGGTTAGGGAAAATTGAGGAAGAAACACCTCTGGGTGAGAGACGATCTGTTTTGGTTAAGTTTAGATGTCTGTTGAACATTCAAGTGGAAATGTCAAACAGTTGAATATGTGTTTAGAGCTCAGCAAGCTGACCTGGAGATGAAGATTGGGCATCACTTTGCATATGCCAGCATTGCAGCTACAGGAATGTATGAGATCGGGAGAAATGTAGGTAGAGAAAGTAGAGGCATTCTAACATTTAGAGAATGGACCAAGAAGGAAGAACCAAAGAGGAGACTGAGAAGGAGCAGGCAGTGATAGAGGGGGGGTGTGGGGTATGGGAAAGGGGGTGGGATGAGGCATGGACACCAGGAAAGAGAATGTTTCAAGGAGAGAGTGGTTAATGGTGTCAAATGCTGCTAAGAAGCACATAAGATAATGATAGAGCTTAGATTTGTGAAGGTGGAAGACCTTGACAAAAGTAGTGATAGTATAGTGGTAGAGGTGGAAGGTAAATTAGTGAAGACTGAAAGGAAAAGTGGGAAAATGGTGAGAGCAAATATAGACAACTTTTTTGAAATGCTTTGTTGTGAAAGAAAGCCCAGAAATGGGGTAGTATTTGATTGGGGGTATGGTGTCAAATGATGTTTTGAAGGTTGGATTTATTAGAAACTATTTCCAAACTGATAGGAATAATCCAACAGAAAAGAAAAACATAGTATAAGAGAAATAACATAGTTTTGCAGGCATCAGTCCTTGAGAAAATGTAGAGAGGACTGGCTCCAGAGCACAAGTGGAGGTGTTGGCCTTTGCTAGGAACAGGCAGTTCCATTTATTGTAAAAGGAGAGAAGGCTAAGAGCAAAGAAAGATAGAATTGATGGTAGAAAATGTAGTTAGGCTGGTACATTTGATGCTGGGAAGAAAAGGGAGTTCCTGTGATTGCTTTCATTTCCTCCCCCTAATAACATACAAGATAAGGTTATCAGCTCAGAGTGAGGGGTAGGGAGTGGGAAGGAGTTGTTGGAGGTTTGATGAAAGAGAAGTTACAAAATAGTCATTTTTTGAGGGCAGAAGATCAAATGTATTAAAGAAGTGTATAAATTTGTTGTGCAAAATTGATTACTCCCTTGAAGTTTAGGGTGAGAATCATCATGGCTGCATGCTTTTCTCTGCTTTCCACCCAGTGGGCAGTTGAGCTTATTAAAATGGCAGAAACAACTAACTGTCCCTAAGTATCCATGTTCCCCTCTTCCTTTGAGTAATAGAATAGTTTTAGCTACTCTTGTTTAGCAAGAGACGACATTTTTTTGAGCTTCCCTGAAGCTAGATGTCACCCTGTGATTAAGTTCAATCCAGTGGGATATGAGATGTGATATGTGCAGCTCCTGGGTCCTCTTATTAAAGACGAAACCACTTGCCCCCGCCAAAGAAAAAGCTGCACTGGACAATGTTAAACAGGCAAGGATGACTTTATCCAGGGGCTGCTTTAACAGGGGATAGAGAGTAGAACTCAACTCTGTGCAAACAAAGGACGGCCAGCTTTTCAAGGGCTGGGAGTGGGTTGGAGGAAAAGCCTTGGAAGATAGTGGGGGGTGGGAGTGGGGGAGAGGGGCTGATCCCTGGGATGAGTAGGGATTTACCGAGGTTGCGGTTAGGGCCACTTACTTTGGAATGTTTTCCTTTGAGGTAATTAGGCCACCTGGAGTCTGTAAGGACTGGGAGAATGGAGGAGGAAGATAAGGAACTGCCTAGTTAGAAGCCTCTCAGGCGCCTGGGCAGCTGGAGTGAGAGTGAAGAGGGGAGGGAATGTCATGTGCAAGATTGATATTTAGGGTTCGAAGTTGTCTATTATTCCTTTTTTGTTCTTTCCTGCAGTCTGAGTTGGTTGTTCTCTGCAGTCCCACAGCTGCAAGATTAGTTTTAAGATAGTCAGGATGGGGGAGGGAGAGGGATGGGGTGCAAGAGGAATAAGGCTGGCAATTTGGTCAAAACCTCAGGTGAGTGGCTATGAAGATGGAGCAAGGAATCTAAGGGGATAAAATGGGAAGTGTGTCTCTGCTGGGATGAGGGATAACGAAAAACTGATGGCAAATTAGAAGTCTTAAAAAACAAAAACAAAACAAAGGAGTGAGGTATTAGATAAAGAGCACTTGAAAGGTAGGGATGGTGGTCATAAAGTGGGGTGCTTGAAATCAAACACTTTAGTTATGGGACAAACATGACCACAGGAATGGGCAGTTGAAGTGAGATAAAAAAAGAAAAATCATCAGAAGTGAGAAGGTCAAGGAACTAAGAGGCCTCAGCTTTGGTTTGGTCATACGTCAAGAATACAGCATTCATTCCAGAACATTTTTAGGCACCTAGTCTATATTCTATTAGGTTCAGATACAGAGGTAAATGAGACATGGTCCCAGCTCTCCAGAAACTCCTAGTTCAACAGACACTTTTGGTAGTAAATGTACCAATAGGGCCAAGGGCAACACATATGACACCTTCGTTTGAATTACAAAAGGGCACCCCACTTTAAAGCCCCATGCCAGAAAGTAGAGACCCTGCAAGTCAATCAGCCACCCCCTCAGAAGAGTCCTTTTATGAACTGTAAAAGCTACACAACAGTATGTGGCATCCTCAGTTCTATAGGTGGTACCCAAATTATGAGCTTGTAGAGATCTAGTCTTTAAAAATAGGCATGATAATTGGCAATTATCCCTGAAGAACAGAGTACCTGGAAGATGTAAATTAGTTCTCACTGTCACCTGGAACTGAGTTGGCCTGCTCACGATCTTCCTGTAGGTGGCAGGGTAGCAGAGTTACAAGCGCGGACTCTGGAGTCAGACATGCCTAGGTTTGGAGACATGTTTCACCAGCTCCTATTAGCTTTATGACTTTTTGGCAAGCTAACTGACCTCCCTGTGCCTCCATTTCCTTGCTTGTAAAATGAGAATGGTAATGTTTCCTACATCACAGAGTTGTTGTGAGGATTAAATGAAGTAATGCATATAAAATAGGTACTGCTACCTGCTAGCCGGTGCTATTGTTACTGTTGGGTGATGTAGAGGGAAGCATATTGGGTCAGTCAGCAAAGGAATTTATAGGTTACGTGTTAAGTATTTGAAATTTATTTGAGAAGAGGTTTTGTAACTGGAAATATGTATTCTGTGTCTTATGTTTAGTTAATAGAAATTAAATGTGTTAAGAGGAGAGAAGAGGTAAAAAAAAAAAAAAGGAGGGCTAACAAATTACTGATTTTGGTGATGATGCTTATTGTTCCCTAGAGCCAACTTTTGGAGGCACACATCTCTCAGAGCACATTAAAAATACCTCTCATTGGAAACAAGTACTTGAATATTTTACTGCCAAGATCTAGAGGGTTTCAGATACAGCAATTACTGCTTTGTCTAGTTCTCTCTTCTCTGAGGTGAGCTTCCAGACAGAGCACAGGTTTGGGCAGATGAATTACCTTTGCCATTATTGAAGCACAAAATGGTTTATAAAGAGAGTCTCTGGGCACAAAGAATTTAATTTTGGGTTTTAGAGCTGAGGCACACACTGGCTTCAAAGTTCCAGCCTCCACTTGACCATGCTGCCTTGCCACAGAGAACACTGACCAACAGAAACATTGCCTACCTGCAAGCAGCAATTCCAACAGTGGAATTTTTGTGAAAGGGGGTCAAAGGCCATGGGTAGAAACAAGACTGTTCATTCATTTGGAAGTGTGTTCACTTTTGAGAGGTGTCCTGGTGTTTTGGACTTAGTTTTTCTTTGGTTATGTAACTTTTAATTTCTTTCACATTTTTTCTTTTCTTTTTTTTTTTTAATTTTTTCATTTTTTTGTTTTTGTCTCTTTTATATATATATATATATTTTTTTTTTCTTGACAAAACATACATTCTATTTTTCTGTTAGCTTTTCCAAATTCAAGCAGCAGACTGATGTCAGTACTCTTTAAGTTCCTAATTTTAAAATCTCAGGAAAGAATAAATTGTTATACAGCTTTTTACTTGGTATTTTGGTAAATAATAACTGTTTTTAAACACTGGGTTTTTGATAGGCTACTTGAAGTATAAACATGATCAGGTTCAACATTTCTAGATCATTATTGGTTCTTTCTCCTTTGCCTCACCTTTCTTCATTCAGTCTAGTCACCAATGCTTGCATTCTTCCTTTTGCACTGAGGCATTTCTTTTCATTACCATTGTTGTTCCCTTATTGGAATTATGTTAAATGAGTAAAAGGAGTCAATTTTTATAGCAGGAGGATCAGGGGAAGTAAATATGATTGCAGCATTCTGATGGCTATAACCTCTAAGTTGCAAAGACAAACAAAACAAAAAACAAAACAAAACAAAACAAAACACAATGGTAGAGGGAAGGCTTTCCAGACTATAGGTGGAAAGGAGCTACAAGAAAGTTTCACTAGAATACAGAGCGGATTTTGGTCATTTTCAAAATCACATGTTGGGGAAGTGGGTGTGGCTCAGTGGATAGAGCCCCCGTTTACCATATGGGAGGCCCGGGTTCACGTCCCGAGGCCTCCTTGTGAGGGCACGCCGGCCTGAGCGGTGCGGTGGGCTGATGCAGCAACCTCACGGCAGGAAGCGGGTGTGGCGCAATGGCTAGAGCACCCGTCTACCATATGAGAGGCCCTGGGTTCGCTTCCCGGTGCCTCCTTGTGAGGGCAGGCCGGCTCGCGCGGCGCCGTGGGCTGATGCAGCGGGACCTCACAGCAAGGGGGAGATAAGCAGACATAGAGAAGACACGCAGCGAATGGACACAGCAGCACAAGCAGCAAGGCGGGGATAAATAAAATAAAAATAAATAAATCTTTAAAAAAAAAAATCACATGTTGGCTTATGTTTGCTGATTCATGTTATTTCTGGTGCATTTTTGTCACACACTTAGAAAATCAGTTCTCTTAACTAATGCTGTCCAATGAGGAGGACAAACCTGATAAATATAAAACTTGAAAAGGCAGCACACAAGTGTTAAGGGCAGCAGATGAGCTATGCAATAGGAGTTGGGACAAAGAAGAGGTCAACATGGGCAGAAATAATTGGGGACTGTTTCAGAAATATGTCCTTTCTCTGCCACTGCCACCAGATTAGTCTGGGCTCTCAGAACTTTATGCTTGGTTAGTGACAAGAACAAGAGGGAAAGGGGGAGGGGGAAACTACCATGAGCCCTGGGGTATGCTCTTGACAGGTGGAGGACAGATTTTTTTTTTCTTTTTGGAGGATAGATTTTTGTTTCCTGTTTCTTTCTGTCAACCTAAAGTGGTGAGATGGAATGTACAGATATTTTGACCTTTACTCCTTCTGGAAATTTGAGCTGTAACTTTTGAGGCCCCTAAACAAAAACTGTATTTCTCTAAGTTATTTTTGGAGACTCGGGGGGGCAGACTTCTTTTTCGTTTGGAGAGATACATTAATGGCTCCATGACAGGATTAGACGAAATGGAACTAAAAATTCCTTTGCATAATAAAGTGAAGCACAGTGGAGATTCATCAAACATCTGTTATAACTACTAGCCTTGAATTATTAGTGCCTTGCAGAATGGAGAGAGGGCACTAAGCATCTAAATACTTAGTATAGGCAGTTGTACCAGAGTAAGCACTACATAAATGTTAGCTAACATTATGATGTTTGGGGGACAGAGAAAGTTGATCCAGCATGGAGGGAGAGAGGAAAGGGAGGGTTGGAAGTCACCAAGGAGGACCTGAGAGGAGTGTGGAACAAGAGCTGACAAATGACACTGAGGATATTTAACTTTCATCTTCACTTCCCCTCATTCTCCAATCCCCCTACATCACATCTTGAAGAATATTAGGGAGCATGCTTGGCTTTCAACAGTTTCTTGAGTAGTTGTTCCATTTGGATAATAAAGAAAAGGTGGGCCCTAGAAGGCTAAAACCTTGTGACAGAGCAGTGCCTTCACAATTCAGTCTCACAAACTTGTTCAAGGGGGCTGTGGGTAGAAAGGAAGGGAAGGATAATGGGAAGGAATATAATATTTTCCGGAATCCCCAACTTCAGAAAATTTATGCTATTTGGCTATTAACCCTATTGTACACCTGAGATTGTCTACTAGTCCCAATTCCAAACTGGATAGGCTAAAAATTCTGTGTGCTTCGTTCAAGGCAGAGTTCTCTTGACAGCATGGAGCCATGGAACTGGAATGAGTTCTCTTCTAGTAACTTCTTGCATTTTGCAACAAAATGTTTCTGGTCAATTTGAACTAATTCTTGCCTTGTTCACTCCGAAAACCTTTAAATTATTTTTCTGGTCTTTAACTTTTCCCCTAGTCCAAAACTAGTCTTTCTAGAATAATGCTTTATTGGCAAGATTCTTAAATGGCTTTAGAGCATTTATTGATTTGAGTCCAGCTTCAGGCTGGATGTAAGTTCTACATCTTGGCCTAACCATCTGATCACATCTCTTGATGTTCATGAACCTATTGCCCAGACCAGGCTGATCTCCTGGTAACCAACAGGCCATTTTGACTCCTCTGCCACTGAATCAAATTTTACCCCCACCTCCAGGTCTCACCTAAAATTCATCTTGCCTGTGAAAACTTCCAACCATTCTAGACGATATTGCTTTTTCCCATCTGAGTTTATGTTCACATTAATTTGGATTTACCAATTGATTGATTAAACAAGTATTTGCTGAGTGCTAAGAATATTCCAGAAATATCATGCTAATTAAGTGCTCTTTTATATTTATCACTTATTTATCACATATGTATATGTATCTTCAAGAAAATCTCAAGCACTACAAAGGATTGTGTCATTTTCATTTGTTTTCTCACAGAACTGGGTACAAAACAGGAACTCAATAAATATATCTTGAATTATATACATAAGGTTAACTAGGATGACTAACCAGGTTACTTGTTGACTTGTCAGCTAATGATCATGAACCATATTAATTGGGTGGTGGGCCTTTCTAACAAAAAACATTACTCTTATGTCTGACATCATTAAATCTTGCAGAGTGACCTTGTTTTAAAAAAAATTTATTAATATTTCATTTTCAGAGCTCAAAAAAGGCATTACAGATTATCATCAGCAGAACTATGAAAAACAAAATTTCACCTTTACAAAGTTAGCCAGTGTATAGACTTTATTACATAGGCACATATTAAAAAAAAAAAGTAAACTGGTTTTACATAAGATTAAATCACACTAGTGCAAAAGTTACGTCAGATAAAGATGGATGATGAAGGAAGGAAAATACAAGCCTTGATCAGCAGATCTGTTCATTGGATCTTGGGCCCAACCATCCTAACATGTTGACATTAGCTATGGACATTTTCAAGAGAGAGAGTGAAGGGGGTGCTTCTATATCACCCACTGGCTAAAATACTGATTCTGATTAATCTCTTGAATATGGTAAAGTTCTCTCCAGGGTCTGTTGGCAAGTGGACACATAGGTTAAATGAACGTTTGGCTTAGGTTCAGAGGTGCTCATATATTTCCCTCCCCTTATTCCTCCATTCTTTAAAATTCCTAAGCCATGTGGTCCAACAGGCTGCTACTGGGGTGTGGCTGCATATCTGCTTCCCAGAACAGCTCCCATAGGATACCACGTGGAGTGGCTGATCCTAATGTACATGGAGGCGAGGCAGTGGTGCTTAAGGCTTCGGTCACTGTGTGGCTAAGATGGTGTCGAGAAATACTGAGGCTTTGATCTGAGCAGAACGTGAGAGTGAACAGGATGCTGGAATTCCTTGCTCTGCCAGATGGAATCAATTCAGTACATCTGACCAACTCTAAATTCAACCAGAAAAGAAACTAAAATACTAAATCATGCCACAAGAGATACTATTTTGTAGCTTTCACATGTTTATGTTTTTAAAAATTTTAAACACATTTTCACACTACTAAGAGATAGTGAGGATAGAGGCGGTTGTCCCTCTCTCACCTGGTTCTACCATAACCTACACATACTCCCATAATATTTATTGTGGTTTTTTTCCTCCCCCAATTTCTGCAACTTTTTTTTTTTGTATAAAAGCACATACCTACAAATGATTGATAATCCCAATGTGGCTCCTCAGTACCTGAGAGGGACAGACCTACTTCTGCTTCAAGTGGTACCCAGATGCTAACATCCATTTGGGAGACCCATCTGTTCCCCTTCTCACTTACACCATTTCCCTGGGTGATGCCAGGGGAACTTCCAGGACAGTGTTACAACTTTTCTTCACTACCCTCTTTGATAAACACAGATCTGACTTTGTGTTCTGAAGGCAACTTCAAAATAGAGGACTGCAGGGTTTTTGTGTTTCTGTTGTCTGCACAGATGGTCAAGCAATGAAAAGGACAAAGATGGGTCAACTGATTTTGACGATTCCCAAATTTCTTAAGAATTTATGAAGAACCATGTTGACGTGAAGTATCACTGACAGTAGCACTAAAAAATATTTTGTAAAAGAATCATAAAATTGGAGCCTGAAGGAACCAGCTTCCTTGTTTTTCAGCTAAGGAAATCTAAGTCCAATTGGGAAAATGGGAAGTTACTTAACATGGCGATTGTCTCACTACTATGTCCTTTAAAGATTCAAAGAAACTCTAATCTTTCCTTCCTAAAGGAAGGAAATGACTTTATTAAAAGAGAACAAAAACTTCAGTGCCCTTGTGTTTAGCCTTTGCTCCTTTTAGGGAAGCTGACTGCTAGCAGAGCATCTTGAAGTAATTCTATTATTCCTGCTATGTAACCTTTTATTTTTCCTATAGCTTCTTTTTTTTTAACCTTAAAGAATGGCCTCTGATTCTAGTTTGAGGTTTGGTAGTCCATTCCCTATTCGTCATCTCTCTATGCTTTGTCATCCCCTATATTGAAATTCTAGTCTTTTCAGTCTATTCTTTTATAGCTTCTATAACATACAATTACATTTGCCACCCTCTGAGCACTACCAAACACATGGCTATGAATGGTTTCTGCTTTTATAGGCTTGGAATTGCAAGTTCAGAGCTACCTTTTTTTCCCCCCCCAAATCTTAAAACAAAAAACAATGGACTATACTTTCTCAATTAGATTTGCTAAGGCACACTATAAGAAATGCAAAAATTCCATGTTCCTGCTTTAGTGAATACAGGGGTAATTACTAATATACACATTTATTTTCTACATATACAACTGCCTTAGACATCTCTCTTTATTAGGGAAATTGTATCTTTCACTTTTAGTTCTTTATTTTACATAAATATAAGTCACAATATCCAAAGCAAATCGCACAAAGGACATAATTAAGAAATGGTGAAGACTGTATTTGTAAGGAACTAGCACTTAGACACTGGTAATGCTTAGGAAAAAATCTTTAGAAACTTAGTGAGAATGTCATGGCTAATTTTATATAAACAGTTGTCCAGATTTGGATGGAATTTGTCAATAAATCTTGTTAGAGGTAACTCACTTACTAGATATTTTTGTAGATTTGTCAGTCGTTTGAATTTCCTGTTAAATTCCATTCTTAAACTTGAAATCTAACTCACCTAAACTCTAGATATGTTGAAATTAACTTATAAGCATCATTCTTAAAGTTACCATTCCCGATTGTGAGAATTTCTAAAAGTAGGTCACATCAATTTAATATTTTCAAGGCATTTTTTTTTTTTTAAGTTTCAGCTTATCCTATGCTTTCCCACCACTAAACTTATTATGTGATATAAATCAGCTCTGAAATCATGATTTCATGTCAGATTTCCATCTTACTGAGGTGATAAGATAAATACTTACATTGGTCATTGGTTAATGTTGAGGAAAACTAAAGACCTGGCACATCAACGTTGGCTGTGTACTCTATCAAATGCTTTCTTCTCCTGCTTGAGCTCATACATTTGTTTAACTTGCAGGAACAAAACTGATTCAATAATCATAACCATGAACAGCATCTGTGCTTTAGGTGCAAAAATGTTTTTCAATGTGAATAAGGTACACTGTAGTTGAAATTCAGCAGCACATTAAGTGCTGACAGCGGTTGGCAGGGAGGCAGGAATAAAAGGAAAGAAATAAAACAGCTGCTTGCTTGCTTTAGTATATGTATTCGATAAGAAAGGGTTAAGCAGTCTTAGCGTCTCCGAGTCAGTATTCTTTCTGCAAACATTTATTGAGTACCTAGTACTTTTCTTTTTATTTTATTAGTATGTCTTTGTTTGATCAGCAAGGATGTAGGTGGCTGAAACCTATTATATTCCAAGCTTTGTGCTAGGTACTGAAACACAAAGAATATATCTTATTCCTTGCCTTCATGGATCACATTCTTTGGGAACATGAGCTTTTAGGGAAATAAACTCCTGCTCCCACCCACTGGATTTGAATAGAAATTACCCTCATTTCAAATAAATATTCTACATAAAAATGTTTGCAAGGGTTATGAGCCCTGCCAATAACACAGAAAGGTAGAGGGGGAAAGAACCAAATAGAAAAAAAACTGTCCTTATAGTATTTAATAATAGTCAAAATATTGATAAATAATTAGTAGAAAGTTTACAAGAGCAGGCAAAAGGGGTTTAATGGTTCCCTCACAAGGTGCCTCATGTTCTCGTTTGACATACCAACATGAGTACATTTCTTACCCTCTTTTACTGCAACGTAACAGAGCAAGCCACTAAACTAAAATAGGGGCTCTTACCCTTTTTTGCTCCATGGACCCCTTTTGCCAGTCGAGTGAAAACCACGGACCCCTAAGTCCACACTATACTGTGTATTATGTAATAAATATATCACACTTGCACCAACATACCCCCCACAAGGATAATGTTTTTTTTGAATTTCAATTCAAGCTCATGGAATCCTTGTTAAGAAACCCTGTACTAAAACTCAAAAGAATGCACAGCTCTTGATATCATGTGATATCTAATTTACATTTTAATAGTAATACTATGCATTGGTAAAATGAATTCACTCAATATTTTCACATTATTGGTAACACAAACAAGGATTTGTGTGACCCCCATATTGAAATTCTATATACAGAATCCAGGTCCTAGGTGGCAAACTTAGAATATGCATATCAAAAAGGTGATTTGCCCAACTGTGTTTTCTATGTGGGTTATCAGTAATATGCTAGGTCTGAAAACACACAGGACTATATTTCCCAAACTCCTAAAAGCTACCACCAATCAATTTCCTGAAAACAGCAGAGGAAAACAAATTTGATGAATCAAGATAGTGAGCTTTTGTTAATAATTTTGTTGCTGACTGTAGATAGCATGGAAGGGATTTTCCCCCAACCCTTGGTTTAAAAAAAAGAAAAAGTTAAGATAAAAAAGCATAAAGGCAATGGGAATTAACTGAGGAAAAATTAAGATCCAACAAGCAATACACATGTGACACTAACAGGCATGACAGAGATCTGAGAGAGTCTAAGCTTAAGTTTGGAAGGTGCGTGAAAGACTTTCTTCACCTTGCCAACTCTTCAACCCACCCAGATGCTTCTATGAGGAATCCTGAGTGCCTTTAGTACAAGAGATGAAGGGATACACCTTGGAGTCCTCACTTGACAAAGACCTCTGGGGGACCCTTCTGTATTTCAAAGTGAAATACATGAAAAAACTTAAGGAAAAGGCAACTAGAGTTAGAAAATCCTATTACTATTGAGACTAGCCTATATTCAACGTAACTTCCCATAGTATTTGTGATAGATGGTCATTTTTAACCTTTGTTTGGGCATTTGAGGAAACAGGAAATTATCCTATTTAGGTCCATTCCTCTTTAGGACAACTTTCATCCCTAGAAAATTCTTTCTTATATTGTAGCAAATATCTGTCATCTGTAAATTTCTTTTGTTGTATTTTTGCCCTTTGAAGCTAAACAGAATAAGCCTAATTCCTCTTCCATTTTAAAGCTCAACAGAAATTTAGAGACAACTATTATATCATCCCTTATATCTTCTGTTCTTCAGGGAATGATTCCCCTGTACCTTATGTGATCAGAACAGTCACAACCTAGTTATCTGTCTCTGGAAATATTCAATTTACTAAGGACTCTCAAAATATGGTACCCAGAAATGAACCCAATCCTCCATCCAGATAAAGACTAACCAATGTAGTGACCAGGGCTCCTTGGATTTCTATAAATGCAGTAGATTGAAGGTTGGACTTACTAGTTTTGTGAAGCATGGTATACTCCTGACTCAAAACTGAACTCTCATTTCCCTACGAAAAGATTTCTATATGAACTGCTGTTAAACCAACACCTTTCCCATCAACACACACACACACACACACACACACACACACACACACACACTCCACTCTGCACTACAGGGTTGCATTTTAAAAACACAGACTTTCCTCTTCATTTATCCTTTTAGTTTCAGTACCATGTTCATATATTTTTAAAAAATTATATCTTAGTGTCAGTGCATTGTTAGAATTCAATAAATGCTCATTGAATAGATGAATCCCAGGTATGGATTCTTTCCTATTTCTGTGTCATCTACAAATTTCATAGGCATGCTTCCTGTCTCCTTATTCTATTCTTCATGGGAGAAACAGAAGGGCAGATAGAATGTACCTTTAAATTGTTAGGTGGGTATCCCCTTTGGGATGGCCTATGCAATTCCCTTTTACAGTAAGAAAATACCAACTTTCAAATAAGCAGGGGAACAGACAAAAGGAAAGATTTAGTGTCCTGGATGCTTGGAATCGGGATTTAAAGTTCCCAGCATTAGAAAATATGGCTTTTCCCCATCTTTAACCTAGAGTCTTCTGCCTTTTAGATCTATTACAATGCTGTGATGATCAAACTCCGAATTTTGGGGGAAAGCATTCAAGTGTAGTTTTAAAACAGCTTTTAAAATGATCTTTTCTACTTAAATTTTCTGTAAAGTTTGAGTTAAAGAGAAATGCAACTGTCATTTGGCTATGAGGCATAAAAAGATCTCCCAAATGTCCCCCATAAATGCCCGAGGTATAACATATATATATATTTGTTTCAGGAATTGGAAATGAATTGTATTTTTCAAAGTGAATTTGGGGATTCACTGAGATTGAAGCTGTCTCCTGAAGTGAATATAATTTTACAATTAATGTCCCTTGTCCCCAGAAAGAAAAATTTTGTTTTTCCTTCAACAGCTGCTCTTTCGTAGAATATGATCTTCATCACAAAGTAGAAAAATACCACATTTGTCTTTGTTTCTATTGTCTATTGTGACCCAGGGTGGCTAACCTTGGGACTGAACCCTTAGAAACATGGAAAAAGTTTTCCAATCTAGACAATCTAGAACCAGGTAAGAACACATTTTGAAAACTTCTGTTGCATAGTGCTTATGTTTAGAGAATGAAGACATCACAAAAGGCCTAGTAGACGAAAAGAGGAATTCTTTTTGCACCTTTTCTGAATCTTTACTAGAGGAAGTGGATTCTTAGTGAATTAACTTCTCAAGACCGTGTTTCTCAGAAACTCATATGACAAGTGATCAAAAGGAAATCACGCCAACACCAATGTGGGGGTTCATTTCCTGACTCTAACATTAACAATATATCACACACCAGTGTTGCGAGACAAGTAGAGGTGAGACTAGGAGGCTTAATTATATAGTAAGCTCCCAGAGTCGGGTGAACCACATGTTTTAGGCATGATCAGAGCCATCCAGCTTTTCCAAAGCAACCACCTCAGGGTTTCCCATTAAAATACAGGCAACTGCAAACAGGATTTCTAAGGTCCATATGCTGTTTCCAGCATGGAGCAACCATGGCAGCTACTGACTTGAACTTCAGCTATTCAGGAAGAGCGCCTATCATTACTCTTGGGTCAGGGTCCCCTGCAGTAGGGCCTCGTCACTGGACTCCACACTCTTTGGGATTTTCCATTTCATTTCCATCAAAGTCTGGCTTTAAACTCTTTTTTTGCTCAATTTCCACCTGCCAAAAATAAAAGTTGGAGGAGAAATATTAAGAAAAGCATAAAAACAAATAAACAAACCAAAAGAATACCTCACTAACTTCTTGAGATTCCTTGTAATTTAGTTAATGCCATATTGGAGCTATTGGTCGTGAGTATACCATGACTCTGTCTTTGCACAGGCTCTTTGCTTGGTCTAGAAATCCCTCTCCCTCACTGTCCACATGGAAAATTCTCTTGCCTTGCAAAGTTGCTCAAAGGTCACCTCGTTTTTAAGAAGTGAAGTCTTAGAACCCTAATACACTACCCTACTTTTAGCTCTTTGCATTAGTGTGGTACACTTGTTGTAACTGATGACAGCACATTTTTATGGCTGTACCATCAACTACACTAACTACATTCCATGGTTTACCTTAGGGTTCACTGTTTGTTTTGTACCATACCACAGGTGTTTTATTTAAGTTTTTATTCTAGTAATATACGTATAACCTAAAATTTCCCCTTTTAACCACAGAGGTCACCTCTTATGTGATGCTGTTCTTGACTACCAGGGAGTCAGAGGTGCTTCTACCCATGAATGTCCTCCTTGTGCCTTGTACACTCTTCCCCCTCCAGCAGCTCCTTAAGGAGAGGGGCAGTATCTTCTTCATTATTGCCTCCCAATAATGTAGGCATACAGTAGGCAACCCATAAAAGCTTATCAAACGAATGAATTTCTTTGTTATTGTGTGTTTGCATCTCTCTCATACTTTATCTCTTTAAAGTCTCCAAACTGGTAAGTATTTGGAGTGTTTACAGTTCTACCTTTATCTTCTACAAGATGCTGTGGCTGTAATTATAAAAGGATTAATGAGCTAATTTTGCCTTAAAAGGGAGACATCTTTACTGAAGCCTTTGATAATTCAGACAGGAAATCCTTTGAGCTAAAGGATTTCATACTTAGGGCTGCTCCCTCAACACATTCTTGGATACTAATGATGCTTGACTTAGAGAGTGACAGTTCCTGACATGGAACAGTTGACAGGGTCTTGCTTGAAGGAGATGCTACTTTCTCCCTGACCACAAGATGGAGTATTTGTTCTTTTTGGTAGACATCTTAGATTCCACAACTAAGGAAGCATTTAGAAATGACCACATTGTAAAATCCCTCTTTAGTAACCCCTCTTTCATCTTTGGCATTTAATCTCCTCCACAATTAATATGAATTTAATTGAATTTAAAACTCCTCAGGATGTAATCACTTTCTATGTTTGTCAGAAAGCTCCAAATTTGCTTTCCCCTCCCACGGCCCCGATCCCCTGTATGCAAATACTTCTATATGTATTATAAATACTTCATTGGTCTTTGAGTTTTGTCCTGTTGCAACCCACTGACCAGGTCATCTGTGTCCTAACTTTACTCAGATCCACTTCATCAGCTCCTGGAGCTGAAATACGGGCTTTGGGTTAGCACTTTTCTGGCATTCCCCTCCCTGTCCAAGATCACTACTCTGCAACATAAACTGTATTACAAATGAGTAATAATAATCCCTTTACTCCACTTCTCTTTTGCTCATGATGGCAGAAGGAATTATGTTCTCCTTTCTAATGAGCCTCTTCAGTTCTTCCAATCTTTCTCTTGCTCACGAAAGAGATTATTATTCATTTAAACCAGAGCAGACTCCTGCATGGTGAGCTTCCTCTAAGGCAGTAAGAGAATACCTTGTACTCATGGTAAGTATTCCTAAAAGGAATAAAAGGGGGAATGGTAGTGTCATGAAAAAATGGACTTGAAAACATTTGCCAGACACCTTCCGAGACTACCTTGTAGCTGTAGTGTGCAGAATAATTGACCCACTTCCTGACGTCAGTCTTGTCTTCCACAGAGATGGATCTTACAACGGCTTTAGAGGCAGAAGTTGTGGGCATGCTGAATTCGACAGTCACGTGATTGGCAAATCTGGAAGGCACTTCCCGGTCAGAGCCAAGTTCAAGGTGGCAGAAGAAGCAGTGTGGGTGACCAGAAGCTAAGAAAGACAAAGAATCAAGGGATCAGGTTCTTTGGGAGGAACTGGAAGAGGAAGCTAGAGGAGCTACCTCAAAAATGAAAGCACCTGGAAGCTTGCCTGCAGGCCAGCAGCTACTGGTCTTTCAAAGTGTCAGAAGTCACACTGTGTGCCTTGGTCCCTTTGACATGACACTGATTATAATAGCCTGGTATCCTAGCAATAAAATCCACAGCCTGAGAAACAGGGGTCATTCTGCCCGCTCAGGTCAGAGTGATTTTTGAACACATCACAAATACTAAGAAATAGAGGCTGGAATTCAGGAGAAAGAAACTAAAGCAGTCAGTACTTAGTGCCTATTAAAACAACTATGACAGTCTCCTGGAACAAAATCACTGATTTCCTTTGAAAGATGAATTGAATTTTCTTAACCTATCATATTTTTTTTTAATTTTTTTTTTTTTTGCATGTTTTATGAGAGAATGGTATAGTAAATGACAAAAACCTAATAGAGTGCCTATGTATCAGGGAAGCATTTGGTATGCTGGACCAGCAGTCTAACCCTAGGTTTGATTTCCAGCTCTCTTACTAAGTAGCAGAGATTCTCGCTAGGCCCCAATTCCTCATCTGTAAAATAGGGAGATGTTGGGAGTGCAGGAAGGAAAGGGTGAGCTGTACAATAGGAATAGTCCCTTGTGGCTCTATAGTTCTCTACATCCCCAATTCTACCTTACTTGCACTGAAAACTTAAGGTATGACTTTCATTTGAGGATTGTTATTAGAATTTTTAGGAAAAAAGAGTAAGTTTCGTTCCGTGGCTATAACCACTGAAGCCTCATCATCATTCAAAAGAAAAAGCAGGAAACATTTGCTGAGCACCCTGTACCAGGTACTGTGCTAAATGCTTTATTCAGATTCTCTCACTGGATCTTAGTAAAGATCCCTTGAGGTCATATTCTTACCCTCATTTTACAGACTTAGCGAGGGAAAGTAAACTGCCCAAGGTCATACAGCTACAAAGTGGAGCTGAGAACTGAACGCAGCAGTCTGACTTCAAAGTGTTCTTAAACACTTTGAGACATAACCTCGGGGTCTCCAAATCCCAAGATCAGGTTTGCAGGGTGACAGGGGTAGAAACGGAGTAAGCTGTAAGAACCCCTATATAGCAACTAGCTATGCACAAACAATATGCAATGGCCATGAAATGGTTTTGACTTAATTACATAACTGAAACCATCCCTGAGTTATCTGAATTTCCCCAAATAAACAATTCCAATTCCCTTTATTG
>JAQZBX010047527.1:0-20443 GCA_029593785.1 Cabassous unicinctus
TAAAAAAAAAAAAAAATATATATATATATAGTACCAAATTTAAATTACTTTATGACATGCATTTAGTTATTATTTTTAATTAAAACATATAAATGATTCAAAAAGTACTTAGTATGAAGGGTAGAACATTATTCCATGTACTCACACATTAAAAATGATATGTGTTCATAGAAAATAATTCAGATAATGAAGAATGATAAGTTATTAATCCATTTTTAAATTTGGAATTAAAAAACAACTAAAATACTTATTACTACAATACTACTTTGCCTCATATTTGCATATTACATATAACTTTCATACCACTTGTCTATTTGAGGTCAAGGGCTGAGTTTAGGTTACCTTGTTATTCCCTTTGCACAGCCTGGAATCAGACACAGTATATTCATTTGAAAAATATTTGTTGAATTTACACAGAAAACAGAATGAATGCAACTATCTTTAGTCCCATTTTACAAATAGGAAATGGAGACACTGAGAGGTTGACTAGCCTAATTGAATGACCCAAGGGAGTGTTAAAATTATGGAAGAAACACACAAAAATCTAGTACAGGCAATGCAACACTATAAAGTGATGGTCACAGTAATTAAATCACTTGCATTGTATTTGCCTTAAATGAAAGAATGTGTAATCTTCTCTCTCAACTCATATAATATCTCATGGAACATTTAAGCCTGCTACAGATCTTGGTAACAGTGATCCCCTGCTGTGAGGAACAATTAAACTTTAG
The DNA here is from genome assembly GCA_029593785.1 of Cabassous unicinctus. Lineage (NCBI taxonomy): Eukaryota > Metazoa > Chordata > Mammalia > Cingulata > Chlamyphoridae > Cabassous > Cabassous unicinctus. Next base: position 732 of record JAQZBX010047527.1, read on the forward strand.
TAAATCATTCTAAAAGCTTATAAAAACAAATAACAAAAGCTTATAAAGAAGGATTGTGAATTACCAGGAAAAAAAAAAAAATAGGCATTTGCCAGGGTTGGTTTAAAAGATGGTGTGGTTAAATTAAAGACTTATAATGGAAATTTTAGCTACTTTCCTATTTGGTATTATTTCACCAGGTAATTATTTTAATCATTTGCAATTAATGTAACTGTGTGGTGCCCCTCAAAGCAATTTTCTCACAGAAGGTAGGTCGTGTTTAACCAAAACCCTTGCTAAGATATATCACAAAACAGGTGTTACTGGCACTTCAGGACTTTCTCAGAGCATTCATGAGTACTGAAATGTCTCGTGGAATCCAAAATAAATTGAGAAAAGGGAGACTACAGAATGGGATGATACGGGGTAATATGTCAGACTGGATTTTTCTTACAAGTGAGTTAAGAACTGTTTGCTTGTTTATAGCTTCATAAGAATCACTTGGTAAGTAAATTAATGATAAAGTTTTAAAATATTAGTGTATAGCTTTTTAATATTCACTGTTTAAGTAAACTGATGATAAAGATTGTGAAATGCTTAGATGAATTTCATCAAGCAAATAGATGTGGGACCGTGGAAATAAAATAGTGAAGCTAAATAAGAAAAGGATAGATTGATATTTACAGCCAATCAAATTTAATACCTCTGCTAGAATAGCCATGCCCATAATGCAGCAATCCTCTAATCCCCAGTCCCACACGAACACCCATACTTATCTCCAAATTTATGTATTTATTGAAGTAGTATTATAATGCATTAGAAAATTTAAATTTGGGGCTTGAAACAATAGAGTGGATTTGTTATTGAAGAAAATAATTTTAGTATTATAGAGGAAAACCCTAAAGAATTCTTCCAGAATTTAAAAAAAAAAGCATATACAGTGTTAAAAAATGCAAATGATAAAAAGAAAAAGAATATCATAAATATTCTTGATAAAACAACTAGAATAAATAGAAGCATATTTAAAGATATAATAGGAAAAAAATGCATCTAAGGTGAAACAAAATCTTAGCTAAAAAGGCTCGTAAGGGGGCTTCTGCCTCAAGGGAGTAGATGTGGATTACAACAGATGCCTGCTCCACTGAAAAAAACTTAGAAATCAATACAACAAAAAAGTCATATGCTTAAAGGAACCAAAGATCTGATGAAGCAATGAAGATTAGAAGAGCTGATTCCAGAAATGAGATGACCTTCTTCATTTGCTTTTCCCTAAGAATATTTTTCGTTTTCTTTTCTTTTACTGCAATTCATTAGAGAGAGAAACTGTCAAAAATGTATGTCATCTTCTAAAGCAGGAGTGATAAAGTTTAAGACTTCAGGGCCTTACTCATGGCTTTTTCCTTCTCTATAAACTTACTATATTCTGAAGCTATGTGAGTAGGAGGCTAAAGACATAAACCAAACGCCACCGTATTAGTTTCTATTGCTGCTGTAACAAATTACCACAAACTTAGTGGCTTAAAATGACACAAATTTAATATCTAACAGTTTTGGAGATCAGAAGTCTGAAATGGATCTCACCAGACTAAAATCAAGGTGTTAACAGGGCTGTATTCCTTTCTGGAGGTTTTAAAGGAGCATCTGTTTACATGCCTTTTCCAGCTTTTAGAGACTACCTACATTCCTTGTTTTGTGACCTCCTTTCTTTTTAAATATTTTATTTGTTTATTTTTAAAGGAGCTTTAGATTGCATAGATGTTACATCAAAAATACAGGGGATTCCCATATACCCCACCTCTCCCCCTCCCACACTTTCCCCCATGAACAACATTTTTCATTAGTGTGCTACATTTGTTGCAATTAATGAACACATATTGAATCATTGCTACTAATCATGGTCTGTAGTTTACATTATGTTTTACACTTTGCACCACACAATTTTATAGGTTTTTGACTAAATGTATAATGGCTGGTATCCATTATTGTAATATCTTGCAGAACGACTACAATGTCTCAAAAATGCCCCATGTTACACCTATTTTTCCGTCTCCTTCCACTCAGAGCCTCTGGTAACCACTATTTTTATATCAACATTACAAGTTTTTCTGTTACTAGAATAATAAGTCTACTTTAGTCCTTTTGCAGTCCCCCATTATGTTTGTTCATGCCTTTATCTTGAAGATTTTGGGATGGTGATGCCCACTCTGCTTCAGACTGAGAGGGGGCTTAGATCCCATGGGGCAAATGGATGGAACTATCTTCCATGCATTTGAAGATACTCTCTGCTTTTTAGGTTGGGCGTTGTCTATCATCATCCTTTTGTTAGTTGTCCTAGCTGAGTCTAATGAACTGGAAAATAGGTGTTGGCTGCAATTCTGAGATTCAGGGCACACCTGGCATCTGAACAGCCAGAAGATTTAAGTCTATGGGACATATATTTAATGGGTATACTTCTAATTATAGGTTCAAATAAATGAGATAGAAGAACCATGAGTAGGAAAATTATAAATGAGTCTAACTGTGATGCATTGGGGGAAATGGGATATCATATATTCCAAGGTAAGGCCCACTGACGGGGTGCCAATTTCCTGGAGTTGTCTGCCCTGACTATAGTGTCTAGATTTCTCTAGAGCCCCCAGGAGCTTCCCTATTTGAGACATTTGTTTACTGTGGGAGACAGTGAGATCATCCTGAAACATGCTTAATAATAACCTCTGGAATGACCTCCTGACTCACTTTGAAATCTCTTAGCCATAAAAACTCATTTGCATTTAATATTTCCCCCTCTTGGTCTAAGTCTTTCTCCAAATGCATCATTAGTTGATACTTGGTATTAATCCCTCGATGCCAGGGAGGCTCATCCCTGGGAGTTGTCCTATGTTGGGGGGAAGGCAGTGAATTTATATGCTGAGTTTGACCTGGAGCAAGTCCACATTTGAGCAACAAGGAGGCCTTTACAAGGTAACTCTTAGGTACTATATATTACCAGGCTAGGTATCAATTTCACAAGAACATGGTTCATAAGTACAAGCATCCATATCAGTGGCCTAGCACATTGATCTGCCCTCCTTTGCTAGGCAGTGCCCATGTACTCCAGAGATTCTCACCACTCTGTGAGAGAATGTAGCAGTACTCACCAGGATGGAAATTCAGTATTCCATCGGTTATTCTGTGGGTCTCCACACACCAAGACAACACTCCATTACACTCACACTCCAGAGAGACATGTCCCAGCTGCACCCCTCCACACACATTCCAACCCCCCAACACCCTGGACCAGTGATCCTCCTCTACCATAGCTGCAACTCCTCTGCAACCCCAAATCTTCTCAAAAACAAAGCTGATAAAAAAATAACAATAATAAAATTTTAAAAACAACAAAAAGAGAAAAGATTTTTAAAACATTTTCATTGTGCCTTTCATCACTGTAAGATCTCTTATCTTCTAGGTATATTGACAATTTCTTCTATATGTTCCCCCAATATCTTTTTTTTTTTTTCACTTTATTTTCTGAGAAGCTTTAGTTTACAGAAAAGTCACATAGAAAATACAGGTGATTCCCATATACCCCACTCCCTTCCTCTGACATCCTCCCCTGCCAATAACATCCTACATGAATATGGTACATTTATAACAATCAATGAACAAATATTCAAGTGCTGCTGCTAACCATGGTCAGTGGTTTACATTGTGGTTTACCTTTTGCATTGTATACTTATAGGTTCTGACAAAATAAATAATGAGCTGTATCTATCATTGCAAGACTATTCAGACCAACTCCAATGCCCCAAAAATGCTCCATGTTCCACCCACTCCTCCCTCCCCCTCCTCTCATAACCTACAGCAACCACTAAGTTTCGATTTTTGACCAATAAGGTTCATAGTTATATACATTAATATTGAGGGCTTGACATACTGTTCTGCTAACTTTTATTAGGCACTGACTATGTACTTGAAATGTTTTTGGCCCTTTATTTGAGAATGTAGCAGGGTTCCTCAGGATAAGAGTTTAATATTTTCTTGTTTATTGTGTGGATCTCCACCCACTGACATAACACCCTATGCCAAGATGAATACATTCATATTTCCTTCCTTTTTAAACCCAGCAATGGTCAGTTGAGTCCTTCCTATGATGCCATCTCTCTAGTTCTGACTCTTCTGACTCACTCTTCCCAATTATGGACCTTTGTGATTAGATTGGACCCACCAGGATAATCTAGGACAATCTCTTTATCTTAACTATGATTAAATTTTGCAATAGCATAGATGAAATAAGACTATCATCAGTAAATTATGATGTATTTTAAAAATCGAATGGAATTCTAAAATAAAAAAGCAATATTTAAAATTGAGAATTTAATAGGTGGGTTACTGTATAAACAAGGATTAGTGAACTGTAATACAGATTGATAGAAAATATCTAAATTCTCCAAACAGTTTGAAAAGAATATATCCTTCAAAATAAAAATGTATTCAGACAAGCAAAAAAACAAAAACAACAAATATTTCAGTATCAGCAGACCTATACTATAAGAGATATTAAAAATTCTTATGTCAGGAAGAAAATTATACCAGATGGAAAATCAGAATGCAGAGAAGAATAAAGATCAACAGAAAGAGAAATATGTGGGTAAACATGAGTAAATTTATGAATACATACCTAATAGTGTATTTTATGGTTTGAAGCTGTATGTACCCTAGAAAAGGATGTTCTTAAATCTAATCCATTCCTGTGGTTGTGAAACTTTTGTAAATAGGACCTTTTGATGAGCTTGCTTCAGTTAAGGTGTGGCCCAGCCCAGTCAGGGCGGGTTTTTATCCTATTAGTGGAGTATTTCATAAGTAGAATGAAATTCAGACAGAGAGAGAGAAAGCCAGAGGGAGCAGCCAGAAGTTGAACATCAAAGGAACTTAGAAAATAAGGGAGAGGCTGCCACATGCATTGCTATGTGACAGAGGAACAAAGGATCACTTCCAGCCAGCCTCAGAATGCCCGTCATTGGGAAGAAAGTTTCACCTCCATGACGCCTTGATTTCTTTTAGACTCAAACCCATGAGCAAAAAAATTCCCATTGTTTAAGCCAATTTACTGCATGGTATTTGATTGAGCAGCCAAGGAAACTAAAGCAATATAATACAGATATTATAAATATAAACACATAAATAAAAACTTCTAATCATAATAGCAACAAAAGGTAAAATAAAAATAACATTTTTAAAGAAATGCAAAGAACCTCTTTAAAAGTCCTTTAAAGGGGCATAACATTTAGACATATGGAAAAATAAAGCATTCTTTTGGGAAAATATTTAATATTTATTATTACCAAAGTATCCATTTTTACTTAAATATACAGAAATATTTGTGAATCAGCCAAAAGAGACAAAAATTCAACTTCATGACATAAAAAAAAATACTTATTTGCAAGTACCAAGCATAATTAAACTTACTGAACATTAATCATGCACATTAAGACACAAAGAAAAAATTAGTAAATGTTTAAAATAAAAATAGCACAAACAACATTTTTATTGCAGTGCATACAATCTAGAAATTAATTAGTAAAAATAAAAATGTCAATACTCTGAATATTTTTTTAAATCTCTCTTTAAAGAATTCTTGGGGCAAAGGGAAAATCATATGCCAAAAACAGTGACTATGCTGAAAATAAAACCAATGAAATTGTCAAATTGACAACTTCATAAGATGTAACTAAAGCAATTCTTAGAAGAAAGCTCAAAGATGGGAATTAATGAAAACAAATTAATCACGAGTTTGGAACAACTAGTATAAAAAGAAAACATTAAGCAGAGCAGATGGGAGAAAGTAATGAAAGTAAATATAGCATGTTTAAAATTTAGAAAACAACAACAGTAAATAAATCAAAGATTTGGGGAAAAGCTGACAAATCACTAGTGAGCCTAATCAGTTTTAGAGCAAGGAAGATGAATTTATAGACAACAAAATGAGAAATAGACATGAAAAAATAATAACGAAGTTAACCACACAAAGACTAAATTTTTTTATGTGAAAATTTCATAAGCAAACCCCAAACCAACTGGAGAAACATTACCAATAATATGATAAACAAATTCAATTCATAAGAAAAAAAAGTACAAATATGCTTCCTCTCAAAATTAAAAACTTCAAATGGAAATAAAATATACAGGTTTTCACTCACAGGATGGAAAAGATTAATAAAAATATTTGATAAAATTCATTTTTTTGTAAGACTGTGGGATGCCTAACAGCCTTGTGCATTATTTTGGGAACTCTAATTAGTGTCACATTTTTGGAGATAAATAGCAATCAAAACAGCTTCTTATTGCTCAAATACATCAACCTAAATTCTAGAAATTTATATCATCATTTTATTGAAACAATTATGCTAAGATATAAGCTTAAATCTACACAATGGCTATAAGGTTTGGTGCAATATTATTTGAAAACTTTATCAAAACTAGGCATATTATAAAGAGGTTTTCCTCTTTATAACATAACTCATCTAAACCTAGAAGGAAAAAAATGAAGTAGAAGCATAATGAAAATGAAGTAAAACAAAAAACAAGATATAAAACGATATGTATAATATGAATATGTAAATATGCTTTTTTATGTTAGATTTCTGGAAGGATATACAAGAAACAGTTGAGGTTATTTTACCTCTTGGTAGTGAAACAAAGAGTGAGAGGAACTGGAAAATTAACCTTTTATCCTTCATTTTAAATGCTTTTGAATTATATTCTAAACCATATATTATTTCAGAAATACCAATGACAATAAAAAGAAAAACGAATTCCTGAATGCACAGGATAGATAAAATCTTGTGTCACATTAGAGTTATTTGCTGACCAAATGTAGAAGGTATCCTTAGTGGTACAGGAACTCGAAACAGATGCAGCTAAAATGGTACTTCACCCATGAGTGTGTCTTATTTGATAGAAGTGGATTTACCACAATAGGATGGCCTAAATGAAGGACTGGTTCAAGACATCCTCTAACACCCTCAAGTAACTGTTCAGGCTAGTCTCAGTTTCAACTTGAATGGGAACTTGGAAGTATGGCCATTGCTGACATGCACAACGTGTTTTACAGAAGTCAAATTAACTCAGAAGAGCAAACTATCAGTGATAGATGTTTCATGTGAGGGAAATGAAGTTTTGGCTTCAGGTCTTGTGCTTATATCTTCCTGTATTAAAATGCACAATAAACAACATTAAAATATCTCGGAGAAAAAGGCAGTTTGGGAACTCTAAGAAATGTATTAGACCATGAAATTGTGCCATTAGTTGAAGAACAGAACTGGCTGTAGTCAATTAACTATTAAATGGCTTTTTTTTTTTTTCTTTATTTGATTAGTGGTTTAAACTGTTTAACAATAAAGGACTGTGTGAAAGTCTGCCATACACGCATCACAATGTGGCCCCCATCACATTTCAAAGACCCTAAGAAAAGAATATATTACTATTGGAAATGTGATAGAACAGTAAAATTAAGAATATATTAAAGCAGCTTCCAATGTTCTGAAAACATTTTGTGTCTATTTTTTGGGAATAGTATAACATCAAAAACATTTTACATGAATAAAAACAAAAACAAAACAAAATAAAAATCTCCATACCAAGGAGAGAGCTACCACTATTATGGCAAACTGTGATGCCTCTAAACTTCAAATACTTTGTATTTTAACACTGATGGGGAAAGATTAGGAGAACATGGAATGCCATTCTACCCTAGTGATATAGCAACAGAAATTCCTTTCCTTTTGCTCCTCCCCTTTAGGGGCAGTCACCCTTGGACTAGTGATGAAACTCTGAGTGAAGTAACAAAACTCATAGAAAGCCAAAAGGACATGGAATGGGGGTCACTTTGTAATGAGATTTTGAATTTAAGTAACTCCTTTTACATGACAAAGGCAAGGAAGAAACTTGAAGAAGCAGAAGGTTGGCTACTAAGTAGTTGTCATATGTCCAAGAGACTAGGATAAAAGGCCTCTTTGGGTTTTCTTTTAGTTTGTCCAATCCTGGTCAAAAGACTAGAAAGAAAGTGCTGAAGGTTTAACAATAAGAATAAAGAAATACACATATTAAACTATTGCAATAGTTTTTTTTCCCACCCAACCCTACCTCCCACCCTCCTCTTTACAGGAATAGGCCATTTCTGCTAACAGAAATTTTGAAAAGCAATTTTGCAAGGGGATATGAGAGATCTCAGTGGCATTATTAAGGGACAGTGCTGAAGTGACAATTGCCAATTCCTGAGTGGGACAGGGGTGGCTACCAGCCTATAGCTTGTTGAGAGGGAAATGAAAGGTGAAGGCAGAGCAGTAGGGCTCAGGACTGCAGATGCTATTTTAGACTCCAGGTGAAGGAAGAGGAAGGAGAAATGAGGTGGCAGGTGACCTAAGGACAAACATCAGTGATCCTGAGGGAGCATGCTAAGTTTAGCTCTTGTGTTCATGGTGAAATCTTGCTATTCTGCCTTTATGTGAAATCTCATTAAATTCTTCATTATTTGCTAATGTACTGTGGTGTTTAATCTGTTTTTGGGGTGCTGAGTAGAGTATCCTGGTGGCTTAGGATGAAGGCAAAGCCATCAGTGAGAGTGCTGCCACATTTTATTTACACAGGGCATATGTTCTGTTCAACAAAAACTTCACTGTTGCTCCCTTGCTACTCCTTTTCCTAAAAACAGAGCTGACTTGCTTTCACCCTCCTCTTCCTTTCAAAAGCTTTTCTAAAGAATGGTTCTGATATTGATCAAATACAACGTTGCGTGAATTAAACACAGTGTGTTCTCTTCAAGGAAGTGTCACTTAAAATGGTACTTGAACTATGACATAAAAGGTATTCCTCCCAGTTAAGATTGTTCCAAGTATCAATGACATAGACAACTCTTTGGATAGAATCACCTATTTAGGAACAGAAATCAGTATAAACCCTGTATATTCTACTTTAAATATGATTCCTGACAGCTTATTTTTAAGGTTATATCAACACAACATAATCTATTGTAACCTAACGATAAGGAGATGAAAGGTTGTCTTTTGGACTTTCAGGTCATTCCTTGGCTGGAGAACTCCAGGTGAGATTTACCACAACCCACCAGCAAGAGGCCATCCCGGTTGAAGTAGGTATAGCAATCGGTCAGCCTACAACCTTCTAATGTATTCAAAACCCATGCTAAGCCCTTCCCAAGCCAGGCAGGTAACACTGGAATTGTGGAATTCCAACCCACCACTTCACGCCAAACACCATTTTTCAAGGACCCAAGTCTGTGTGATGCTGAAGTTTCTGAAAGTGAAATTTAGATTCTTGTCTTTTCTCCCCTTGGTAAATTCCTCCCTACAAAGGGTGAGAGAAAAAAAAGAGGACAAAACATTTTTTCTGGAGACAAATTACTATTTCCTAAATGAAGCACTTAAAAGACACCAGCTTGTTCAATGGAAAGATCAAGTTTGCAATGATTTTCTCCCTGCCTGAAAGAGCAAAATAGATTATATGAAAAGGTATATGATTTAATTCTCACAACCCAAATATTCATGCTCCCAAAGTACCTAAGAAAATGGAAATTTGACCATCAGAGCACCCCAAGGAATTCTTACATATTTTATGAGGAGATTAATTAAATCCTAAAGGATATTTGATTTATATTTTGATAAAGCAATATCCTATTACTAAAATGCTATTATCCTCAAGGTGAAATAAACAGCAAAAAATGAAATTAGGAACAGTATGGCTTTTAGTCAAACAGATGGCAAAAGTATTTACAAACACTACATAATGTTCTTATTTATTCTTGAAATGTTCAAGTAGATCATTTAGGTAATCTATCTTATGTTCTCACAAACCTTATTAATCTTGATTTTCAGTAGATTTTTAATTGTCTCTGTTATGCAATTCATAGGTGCCTTTGTATACCTAATTTTATAAATGAGGTAATTGTGAAGTTTTTGCTGAAGGCTGCACATCAAGAACAGTCAGCTAAATTAAATGGCAAATGATTCAGGTAGGCCTTCTTGAGAGAAGGAGCAAAAGTGAAACTGGATCAAAGTTTGGTGAACAAAATGAAAGCACTGTTGGCAATTAGACATCTCTAGATATTCCAGAGAAATGTGTTTGAATTGTATAATCTGTAATAATCTACCATTAGTATTTTGAGTTACATTGATTTACCACACATCATTGAGAAAGAATTAGGCTATGTTACAAACAATTGAATGTGAAATCACTAATTACATTGATTATTATACTTTAAAAGTTCTAATATTTTAGATTCATGTTTAATGTTAACAGCAGATATTTTCATGTTTTAGGAAATATCTATTAATAAAAGGGAATTACATTGTGGCATATGTTGTTTAAATAGGCTACAACAAAATAACGGGCTCTATTATCTCACTAATTTCCTTTTAAAAATTTTATAGGGTCTCTTGGAACAACATATTAATTTGTTTATGTGCACTCATAATTTTGAATTAATATATGAAAAAATATGTTGTGATAACTCAGGATATATTTTACTTAGTTAATATTACATGGGATGTCTAGAAACTAGATTACAATTCTTCATTGAAGATCTGGTCACTCCGTTTTAAGTTAAATGACTCCATCAAATGACACTGTGATATGAAGATCTATTAAAATCACTAATATTTCAAAAATTTACATGGTTTTCATTAAGCTCCCAAACCATTAAAGAAATAACTCCTCCTAAGTATCTTGTTTATATATAGAAGGACACAGGGATAATTCAAGGCAATTCTAATAAGGTAAGAAGTTACTTCTATCTCGTGTCACACTACTTGACGCTCTTGGATTTTTTTTTCCTAGAATTTGTAGGGCTATCCTTTCTGAGTGGCATAATTTCTCGTCCTTCATGGTGCTCTCTCTCTCTCTCTCTTTCCAGAAGTCTCCATATATTTCATAATCGTTGGAAGAAATCAAAATGAATAATACATAAATCAAAAAAAGAATTTAGAAAATTGTAGACTCAATCATTTCACTTTAAAAAAGTACCAAATACTTCCTGTGTGAGTTAAAAAAAACAACATGGGTAATTTATCAATGAATCTGTTCTAGAATTTTCAGTACCCATCTAAGTGACTCCCTCTGTGCCAGACTTTATATGACTTTTATCATTAAAAACACATTTTTAAAAAGACCATGGTGGGATTAAATTCTACCCCCTCTCCCTTTCCATTTGTTCATTCTTCTATAGTGCATAAGTGAATAAAATTTAGCCTCATTCAGTAAATGTTCAGTAAATTTTTGAAAAATCATAAAAGTAGATGATTCACTTTATTTCTCTTAATGGCATAGGTTCATAATGAAACAATGTGTTGAGTAAATATATACATATTGAATTAATTTCCCATTGCCTTTTTAAATTATTTCAAAGATGTTCCTATTGAGGAAAATGTTGATACCTATATACAATAAAATTAGTCTCTAATGAAGATTTGTTTTACTTCAAAGTACTTAAGAATTTTATAAAATACATAATGTATATGATAATTTCATCATAGTTTATAAACCAGATTTACTTTAAAAGTTGATGCAGAGTCAGTTTCCACACCATTAGAAAAACTCACTGTTTCCAAGAATATTTTTGAAGCATATGCTTGATTATGTCAAGTATATATTACACATCATCAAATGAAAGAGCTCTGTAAAGATTTTTTTTAACAGAAATAGGAGATGCCAAATGTCTGTGATTTGCTTTCTACAGCAAAGTTATTATGGTTACTTTAAATGGGATGACTTTATAATAAAAGCTTCATGGAATTGGAATTCAGAGGTCCAAGATCAATGAGTGATCCAGAATGTTCACCATTCTGAAGCCAAGACCATCTTTATCAAGGCCATACAGAAAAAGAATGGCACAGCTGAGAAAAGAACCTGAGTTTTCTGGCTTACAATCAGGAGTCCTCTTTAACACAGAGATCATTTTATTGACCCACATATTTTACTGATGAGACTACTAAAAGGCAAAGGAAGAAACATAGGATATACCATGGCATCAGAACTAAAACTGATGATCACTGTGGTCAAAGTCTACAAAGTAGAGAAAATGGGAAGCGTTCTCTGGGTCCAGATGTCAAGAGAGGTTGCCTTTGAGATAGAGAAGATAGAGAAGGAGACTGATGTCCAAGCATTTACCTGTCCATGCAAAGTGGTGACAAAAAGGACTGAATAAGAGTCAAGTGCAGCTGACTTGTGAGCAGGCATAGCAACGTTTTGTTTGTTTATTTGTTTTCAAGTTTTCGTTTTTTGAAGACGGAAAAGTTTAGGGCTCGCATTAGGCAACTTTTTTTTTTTCTTTTTAGGAGGTACCTGGGATTGAACCCAGGACCTTGTATATGTGAAGCAGGCACTCAACCACTCAGCTACATCTGCTCCCCATATAACATTTTAAAGTAAGTAAAATTTTATCTCTGAAGATCATTCCTCACTTCACATAATTTATTCTCATATTCTGTGCTCTAAGATTTTTGCTACCACCTAATTTAACTTCAGCCTGCAACTGAAGCACTCTATCCTTTCTAATTTCTCTTCTTTTAATGTCTCCCTGTCCCGCCCCATTAAACTTCCCATTTTCCAGTATTTGTTTGTTTGTTTCACATAAAAATCAACAAGCTTATCTTAGCCATAAGGGCTTGTCACCTTCTCCTAAAACATATAGAAGTTTTTTGTCTTGATGAATTTTTTAATTGTGGCTTCCAAAATGGTACTGGGGACAAAGAATAGGTCAAAGTACCACTCCCCAAATCATATTTTGTGGTTTGTAAATGTGTAAATGTAATTGCATGTAAAATGTTTCCCCGGCAAGTAGGCAAATGACAAGGGTTCATTTGAACTCTTACCAAGTATAAATTTATCAATTATAGATATTTATATGAATTACTTGTCATACATTATTGCCATGTACCATAAAAATTTTAAGCATATTCCCTTTTCTCTCATTCACTTAATACATATTTATTTAGTGCCAAAAAATGAGAGGAACTCTGTCACATACTTTCAAAGAAAGTTATGCCTGACAAAACTGATTTATTCATATATATTCTTAGTATCTATATGCTTTTTTCTTCTCTGATGTACAATGGTTATATTTTTGCAAATAAAAAATTAAAATATAATATTATACCTAGTAGCTCTTTCCCAATTTAAGAACTTTAAATATTTAAACTGTGCTACAAAAATAATTGATTAAAATTATTAACTCTATGGAAACTCATTAGGAAAGTATTTGATACAGCAGGGGTATCTTTTTGTCACCTAGGGCCTTGCTACTTAAAATATGGTCCAGCAACAACAGTATCACCTGAGAGCTTATTAGAATCCCATCCTAGAATTAGTGAGCCAGAATCAGACTTTTATCAAGAGCCCCCAAGTAATTAGTAACACATTCAAGTTTGAGAAATACTCACTGATCTAAGACAAGAAGTGGAGTGGTTGTGTCTGGTTTCATCATAAAGTATAAAACTTACTGTGCATGGTGAAAAACATGGGAAATCAGAATTATACTTTATTTTATCTTAATGTGAATTTTTAAATGTGCACTTAATTTTTACTAACTCGCTATATCATGTACACAAAGAATAAGGAAATTCAGGACACACATAGGAATCTATTCTGATCATCAAGGGGCCTACACGTTCAGAGGGTCTCACACGCATCCTTGAATTCAGTAGAACTGACCCACCAATTGAAATTACCTCCGGTAAGCCTCAATTGTAGAAACAAACCCTGATCTAGCTTAGCTCTCCAAGAGTTGCATCTCTGAGAATTTCCTTATATTCCTTACCAATTCCTAACTCTTTTATTCCTTAAATTTAAGACAGGTCAATTTATGATTCCCACACTTATTCATAGTTTTTATATGTTCTTGTGTTTTAATCACCTTGCCCTCAAAGAGGAGGAAAGAGAACTTTGGCAATGTTCTTCCCACTTATTTGCTCATAAGACTGACCTGAGGTTAAATTCAGTATCCTATATCCACTTTCTTGTACTGTAAACTTTCTGACCCCAGGCCTACTGAATATGACTCTGCAGGGAAAGACCTGTTTTTTTTTTTTACCCTGCTTTTCCCCTTTCTTTCCATTTTTATCTTTTTCTATCTTACTTGCCAGAAAAAAAAGAGAATAATATCGCTCAGCCCTTCTGGCCACTATCACACTGACCATTGTAGTAGGATGATGTAGTCACAGCATCAACACAATAAATTATCTTAATGAAGAACATTCTAACTGGAATGTAATTCTGTCACTTCTGCTTTTCTTAGACAGCATTCTTTTCCATCTGTTCTGAGTTTAGAGCCAAGGCCTGTTCTAGATAAATTTAGTGTTTGTGGAAATGGATGTATAGGAGTTCAAAGACTGGTCTCCTGGATTGGCTGTCAAAAATCAGGTATAGAAAAGCACTTTCTTTTATGCACTGCAAGGGAAAACCAAACAGAGCAAGAAACATCTGTCCATGGGAACCCCACATGAATCATACCACACCAGAACTCGGTCTTTTCCTTTGTTTCTCAGATTGAGCTCCAAGGACCGAATCTCTATTTTATTTCTTCTCAGGTGATGATATCATCCCCTTCCTGCAAAACCTGTCTGGGGAGCTGGATGCACTTTCCAAAACACCTCCTGATACCCAAATTCATTTTATTGTTGTTCCCAAAGACAAAACTTAGACATTTTTCATTATAATTATTTTCCTACAAATATCTATAAGGAAATAGGAGACTCTCTCAATAAAAAAATATAAGAATATTACACACTTTGTATGGTTCTTAGTCTACAGTTTCTAACTCCCATTTAGAAAGAAAATGGAAATCCTGATGGTCTTCCACCCATTGCTTTTATCTTCTTGATTTAGATTCTTAATCAATGCTCCCTTACCCTATATGTTTTCCTCTCTTCCCATACTAAGGATGCCATCAAGACAGGAAAATGTTCTTTGTATTCTTTCCAATAAGTAATTATTTGAGAATTTCCAGACTGTTTGCCAAAGTGTTCATTAAGACTCTGTTCTGTTTAAGGAAGTTTATTTTGTACAAAATTGCATGCCACAAGAAAATAAAATTTCATGTTAGTGGGAAAATAAGAATCAGAAATTAGAAAAAGCCACAAGACCAAATAAAATAGATGCAAAATAGAATAAAACTAATGCAAAATAGTATTCCATGAATAACTATCTTTTATTTTAATCTGCATGCTTTGGCAAGGAACAATGTCTCACTAGAGCTAATTCAAGTAAAAGAGGAATTTACAAAAATTTCCAGTGGACTGGAAAGTTGTTAGTAGCTGAAGTCTCCCTAAGGTCTAATGTTTTCATTTGGTCTTAACAGACCTTCACACTTTTTCATGACTCTCTGTTTTTTTGCTGTTTTCCTGAGTCTCTACTTTCCTATCTTATTAATTCTTTTGCTTAGTCATAGTTGTTGATATCTCATTATTTTTGCTTACATGCAATTTCATCTTTTGATAACTTTTGGCTTTGCTGACTCTTCGTCTCCCACCATGCCACTGCTAAATGCCATAGTTTTTCAGCATTTCCCAGGGAAAAATACAGAATGTATTTTGAATCTGTAAATATATCTTTGATATACAGAAAGAATGTATCTTATCGGCCCAGTTTATCTTTTTATAATAGTTAATATTCATATATCACTAGTCAGCCAATGAACTGATTAGATTGGGACTGAAAAACCCTCCTAATATAGTCAACTGAGATGAAAGTAGATTCATGTTGTTAAATATGAAAAAGTAAAACAAACAAAAAATACAAGCAGCTTCCTAGAATAAGGTGTGGTTAAGACAGATTTACTTTGAAAGAGACTTATGTGGAGAAGACATCACAACGTGTATAGTATATTTTACTCCCTTGCAGCCTGTTCCCTTTTACAAAGGTCCAGATTCAAAGATGCCTCCAGTATTAAACATTATTTAATTATTAAGTAAATAATTGTATAAACTTCGAACTTCTCTCCAATAAAAGATGCTCAAAATCAAGTCAAAACTATTTCATTCATAGGGAATACTGTTGAGTTATTTAATTTTTTAAAATACCTTTTGTTAAATGTGGACTCAACACAAAATATTCTAAAAATGTGTTTAAAATATATATGCAAATGAATGCTTAAAACAACAAAACATCATGCACCCACCATTCAGTTGAAGATATGCAATGTTGCCTTAACTTTTGAAGTTCCTTGTGTAGCCAGCCCAGATCTCTTTCCCTCTCTTCCCCACTAAGGCCTTATTGTTATTATTTCCTTGTTTATCTGTACATATTCATCACATAATTGTGTCCATAAAAACATACTGTTTAGTTTTGTATGCTTTTGAACTTTAAATAAATTGATGCAGGGTGCAGTCTTCAGAAACATTTTCTTAAATGGTATGTCCTTGAGACCTATTCAAATTGTTGTCTGTGACATTGTGCCTAGCTGTGATACTCTAATTTTCACTAATGTTCAGCAGCAATATACCAATATACCACAATTTATTGACCCATTCTACTCTAAGTGAACATTTCAGTACTTTCTAGTACTTTGGAAATTAAAATACCATCAAGAACTTTCTTGTACATGTCCCTGATGCAAATATGCAGAAGTGTTTCCAGAGTACATAGTTGGGAGTGAAATTCCTGGGTCACGGAGTATATTCATCCTCCACTTTCTTCTATGTAACAGAAATGGAGAGCACCACTGAGGTTCCCCTCAAGAATGGACTCCCAATCCAACTTCGAGGAAAGAAGTTAGCTGACAGAGATCCTCAGGCTCTGCCTCAGCCTTTGAATTGAGGTCACATTTTTCTCAGACAAGATCTGAGCAAAGAGTTGGTACAAACATTTCCACTCAACAGGAGACACTTCTCAATCTCTTAAATTTTTGCATGCAATAAGGTAGGTGTAAATTTTTGTGTGTGGATTACCAGGTATCTCAGAAGCATTTACTGAAAGTTCTCTTTCTCTAATTATAAAATACTCTCTCTGCCAAAAATCAAGATATGGATGTGTGTCTGTGTGCATTATTTAGAACTTTATATTCTCTTTTACTGTTCAATTTGGTCTATCCAGAAGCCATTCCCCACTGTGGTAGATTGAATTATGTGCCCCAATTTACATATGTTTTTTAATCTTAATCCATATCCATATAAGTGTGAACCCATTGTAAATAGGAGCTCTTGAAGATGTTATTTTAGTTATGGTGTGGTCCAACTGAATGAGGGTGAGCCTTAATCTGGATTACTGGAGTACTTTATACAAGCAGAAGAAATTCACACATAGTTGGGGAAAGCCATGGGGAGGAAGCAGAAGCTGGAAGTCAGTGGAAGCCAGAAGAAAGAAGAGAGGACATTGCAAGTTATCTGAGACACAGATGCAAACCAAGGATCCCCAAGGTTTGCAACAAGCCAGAAACAGACACTACCAATCCCAGAACGTAGCAAGCCTTCTAAACTCTGAAGCCATGAGCCAGTAACTTTCCTGTTGTATGAGCCAACCAATTGTCATAGCAGCCTGGAAAACTAAGAAACCCACTATGTTAATTGATACAGTTTAAAAATAATTAGTGATTTCTGGAAAGACATGTTCCTCTACCTTAGTTATCATTTGATCATTCTTACTATCATGGCTATTCCTGGGATCTTTTGTGTAAATGTTAGAAATAACTTGAATTGTATCACAAAAAAGCATACTATGGACATCTGCTTCTAGGAAGATAGAGTAGATTTACTTTTTCTTATTCCTCCTGCTAAGTGCAGCTAAAAACTCTGGAGATTATGTACCAATAAACATTAGAAGACTTGGAAATGTGGAGAGAAGACAGTCTGGCTAGAAATATCAGAGTTAAAGGAAGGTGGTGAGTTCCTAGGGTTTTCTTTTTGCCCCATATATTTCCAGACATGGAACCAAAGAAACTGGCAACCTGGAAATAGCAACAGGCATGACAAAAACATCTTAACAAAACTTTATCTCTCTAGCCAAAGGACCAGAAAAAGAAAGGCTTAGCAACACAGAAAACTCTTAGATATTAACTGTTCTCGCTATCCAGCCAGAGTAAAATATGTGGTCCCAACCTAACTACTCCAGTAAAGTTCGAGTGAGAAGACTTGTTTTCCACCCTTGCCATATGCAATGTGGTGCCTCAAAACCCCCCACACTACTTACCCACCACCAGAATTGTGTCAGAGATATCTGAATAGGGAAGTAGGAGTTTTACTACTCCTCAGAAGCAAAAAGCCCTTTCCTCACTCCCACTGTCCCCATATTGTCAGTAGAGACCATCGGAGATTCTGGACTTCCACTCCCACCCAATAGTAATGAGGTGCCCCTTTCCTACCCTACTAGGTTGGAGTCAGAGATGGCCTGGTGGAGAGTTAGGGCTTTATTATTGTCAGAGAAGCTACTGGGGAAGTAATGAGTCACTCATCCCCTTTCCCAGTCAGGGAGGTATCGGTAACAGTGAAAGCATAATGGGAACAGAACTTCTATCCATGGCCAGCAGTAATGAGGAGTTCCAATATGGCCCCCTCAGGTATCAGTAGAGAACAAGTCGGGAATTGGATTCTATGCCCATTTGGCAGTAACAAAGTGAAGTATATTTTATCTATTAATATAACCACTTCTGCTTTCTTTTGATTCATTTTTTCATGATATATCTTTTTTCATCCTATTACTTTCAATCTGCCTACGTTGTTTTATTTGAAATGAGTTTTTGTAGAAATATACAGTTGGGTAATGTTTAATTTGACTCTGCTGATCTTTGCCTTTTATTTATTTAGACCATTTTAGATCATTTACATTTAGTCTGATTTTTTATATAATAGGGCTTAAATCTTCCATTTTATTTTTTTATTTTGTTTGTTTTCTCTGTTTTTCATTTCTCCATTTTCTTTTTTCTGCCTTCCTATGGATTACTTGAAAAATTTCATAAAATTCTATTTTGATTTGTCTATAATATTTTAACAAATTAATTTTATTGCTACATATTAGTAAACATACAACTCACCCAAAGTGTACAATCAATGGTATTTGCTATAATCACATAGTTTTGTGTTCATCACTTCAATCATTATTAGAGCATTTTCCTTATTTCAATAATAATAAAGATAAACATAAAACGACAAACAGACAAACAAGAAAATTCCTCATCTCTCAATCTTTCTATGCTTCCCCCAATGTACATAGCTGTTGTTTCTGGCTATTCTATCCAAAGTGTAAAATCAATGGCTTTTAGTATAATCACAATGTTGTACATTCATCATCTCAAAAATTTTAGAACAATTTCATATAATATTTTTAAATGTATCTCAGTTTATAACTTTATAGTGGTTGCCCTAGATAATCCATTATATATACATGACTAATAACACTCTACCTAAAAATAAAAATAAATAAATAAATAAATAAATAAAAGATTAAAAAAAAAAAACCTCTACCAATATCTTCCTTATATCACTACAAGTGAAGAATAGAAACCTTACTTCCCTTTTCATCTCTTTATTTATATCCCCTATTTATAATATAATTGTCTTAAATGTTTACATACATTTAGAACTATATCAGATGGTGGTGTAATTTTTGCTTCAACTGCCAAATATAATTTAAAGTACTCAGAAGAGTGGGATAGCTTATGTTAATTAATATTTTTCCTTACTGTGTTCTTTCTTGATGTTCCAAGGTTTCTTCTTTAATCATTTCCTTTCTGTTTAAAGAATTCCTTTTTTTTT
>JAQZBX010047528.1:0-20445 GCA_029593785.1 Cabassous unicinctus
GTTCCGAAGAGAACAGTTTACAGTGCAAAACTCCCTAGATGTCCAGGCCTCACGCAGGAAGACATTACACATGTTTGACGTGATGAAGAGCTCTACAGAAAATGGCAAGTGCCTAGGCTTATTAGGGTTCATCTGTTTGCATGTGTGGTAAGGAGCATGCTCTATGCCAGGGGTTCTCAGTGTTCTCTACTTCCAAAGTATACACCCTCACCTACAGTGGAAAAGAGGCATTGAAGAAAGCTAAAGTCTCAAAAGGATTTTTTTTTTCTGCCTCAGAGGTTCAGTTCAGGCCCTAGCTCAAATATGAGCCCTGTTCTGAAATATAAAATCATCAGAAATAGATGAGTGCATTCCAAACTCTTTAACAAGCACCACAAACTGGAAAAGATTTAAGTGAAAACTCCCTAAAAATCTATCTCTGTTCATTTGACAATGCTAATTTTTTATAAATCTAATATGGGTGTTCTGGCTGTGGGGCTCAATCATTCAAATAATTATTCCAAGACAAACACATTAAAAAGGTAATACATCATTAACTCCTTAACTGATTTGTTTATTAAAACATTTGCTTTCAACATTCTTTGGGACTAGTTTGATTTCTTTTCAAATGACTTGATAATATAATACACTTTTTTGGCTTATAAAGTAGCTTGCTCCCAGATTAATAAAATATAAATATTTCTGACCAAGATATATATAGAGGCAAATTCTATACTTTAATTCCTATTTTCACCAGTCATTCACATGAAAAATTTAGATAAAATCTCAGAGAAGACAAATCCAAATGGATTCAGTTAAAAACTTAAGGAAGAGGCTAGAAAGAAGATCATCTCTGTGGAATGCTCAGCATTTCAATAGTGTTCTATTTCCTAGGGTTTGTAATTTCCACCAATAGTTCATTTCCACCAACTCTGACAAAGCTTCCAACTGTTTCAACAGCTGCTCTTTCAGCTTGAGCTAAAAAAATAACCACCAGTAAAGACATAGAATATATCCAACTACTCCAACAACCCCTTTTTTTAGCAGGACCACCCCAAGACATTATCATAAAAACATAGAAAAATTCCTATTCTAAGAATTCAAGTAGAAGTAAACATTAGTTTCTAATTTATAATTTGTGAAACCTACTTTTATAGTATTAACTTTTCTATTCCTTTTTTGGCTTCTGAAAAATGAAACATAATACTTTCTAAAACGGATATTCTTTCACTTTCTAAAATTTGAAATGAAATGAAATATTAAATTTCCCTCCTGGGAAAAATATTCCCATCAAAGTAAAATACAAGGTTTATCTACCTTAAAAATACGACATAACACTTTTTTAAAATGTTGCCCCTCAAAATAACCTGAAAAACAGTCAGATAACCATCTCCATCTTTTGCTTCTGCCAGTAAAGTCACTTTGTCAAGTTTCAAGTGGGTCTTTGCTTTCCATCTATATGAAAAAATCCTTTTCTTGGTGATTAACAAAATCAAATCAGGATCCATTACTTCATGCCATCAATGCGTTTAGATTATACCATTTTTTAAGGAATTCTTCAGTGAACATCCATCTATAATAACATCAACATTCAATCTGCTATAAAGACCCAAAGTTTTAAATCTGGAAATTTAATTCTAAACTATCAACTAATCATCATTTTTACAATGTGTTTACATCAATAACCAGCTTTGAAAATTTCATACCCCATGTTCAAATGACAGAACATCCAACCTATAAATCTTTCATTTTAAGATGGTATTTTAAATTTCTTTCACAACTAATAGATGAATCTTAGCGGTCTACTATCTTTCATACATTTTCCTTCCTTAAATAACACATGGATGTTCTGATTATTCTTTGGCATAATCCTTTGAGTGAGAGCAAATACTAACGTGTTAGAGGTCCAAACAAAACCACATCCAGTGCCTTGAGCTGAAGTTTTTGTCTGTGACTCCGGTCGCTGATTTTCAACTGAGAGATCATAAACGAAGGTTCATGTACTGCTATCCTGTTCATTAGACAAAAAAAAAAAAAAGAAAAAAAGTACATGTATGTTAAATGAAAATATTTACAGAACATAAATGTAAATATTTGAGTGACACATTTAATACTATACATATTAATGATATTACTTTAAGAGCACAATCAATGAGTGATTTATTACTTTATTACATGTATCAAAAACATTTTCAGTATAAACCTATCTGCAGACTCCTGTATGTTAATAATTTAGTCGCCATATTCATAAGTTTTTGTTTTCTAAAGTATTTTCTGCTATAACTTAGTATGATTTAGAAATTTAACAACTTCAAAATATTTAATAATTATCTCTGACATTTTATCATTCCACAAAGAACAATAAAATTGTAACTTATTCAATATCAATAGCTGACATAAAAATAGTTCTCAATTTCAGTCATGTTACTTTTCTATAAAAGATAGTTCTCCATTTAGATCATGTTGCATTCTAATGTTTAAACTTCTAAAATGAAAGTACATTGAAGTTATAAGTAGGAAGTAAGAAGTCATCACAGGGTAGATCTAGGGATTCATGTATTAAGTACTGAACCATTTCATTAGCAATGAAGAAAGCATGTAGGGGGCCAAAAGAAACAGGAGAAATAAGAAAAAATCAATCTGGATTGTAAATTCAAGTCACTTAGCTAAGATTTCTTAAAAACTAAGTATGATGCCAGTAAAGATCTTATAACAGAGTATAATAATAACTAAATTATTAATAACAATGACAAAAAAAACAAGCATGTACTATGTGCCGGGTCCTGTGCCAAGGGCTTAACATTAAAAGAAAACCTCTATAATGTATGTAGTATCCCCACTTCACAGATGAGGAAACTAGTAGGATTCTAAGAGGTTGAGTAACTTGCCCAAAATTACATAATTAGTAAGAGGTAAGGCAGAGATTCAAGCCCAAATATGTATGATTCCAAAGACTGTACTCTGAACAACTTCATTTTATTTGGGAAAAATACCAGTACCTCTGAGTAAGCAGGAATTACAGGAACTTCCATGAGTCTTCTAAAACAATTCTAGCAGGTAAAGAAGAACTCTAACATCCCCTCTCCATCTTCTCTACAGGTACCCTTCCTGTATGTCCCCCTTCTACCTTTAACATGACACTTATTAAACTGTTTGAAGGCAGAAACTATGTCTTACCTCTGTATCTCCAAAGCCTAGCATGGTGCTTGGCAAAAGTAGATGCTTGATAAATGTTTGCAAAATAGATGAACGAATGCATGGATGGATGCATGAATTAATTAATAGCAACACTACTGATAGACTAAATTTAAGAAAGACAATGAGATGTAGTGAAAAGGACAGTATATTACAGAATTTTATGCAGGGTGCCATATGAGCCCAAAGGTGGAAGTGATTCTACCTGAGTGGGTGAGGATGTCAGGGAAGGCCACACAGGTCTGAAAGGAATGAGGAGGCATGTGTCAGGTGAAGAGAGCCTTAGAATAAGCTCTGGTAATTAGAATTACAGAGTACAGAAAACACAGTAAAAGACTTAAGATAACCATTATCAATAACTAACAGTTTGGACTACCTACAGCAGATGTAACAATGTTTTCATATCACAGGAAGGAAATGTAATTAGATTGTTATAGGTCAACTTTTTGGACTTTATAATACATTTTCTTATATAGTCTTATAACTAGCTCTTATCTCTACAGTTACTCTACAAAAAGGCTCCATAACTTACATAGTAGTTGAAGTTACTTGATATTGTCCCTTTATGTTGACTCATCTAATTGCCACTACCCTATAAAAGGTTGAGGAAAGATCTTTTTGGTTCACTTCTCCTCTTCAAAAAGCCTCCAGTGGGATGATCTGAAAACTGAATTTCTACATTTATAATTTTTTCCTACAGAAACATGTTAACTACCTAAAAATTGATCTTCGTAAATGTGTGATGTTGCCTCAACAATCTAAGAATTTGTGGTATCTCTCATGACCTTTACTTAAGCAAAAGAAAACAGTGGCTCAACCTTTTATTGCCAAAACATACAGAAGTCTATTTTATTTCATATTATTGTTATATAAAGAAACTTCCCAAGTGACAATATAAGATAAGTACCGTGAGTTCCTCATTTCCAAGATAACAAAAATAACTTGAAAAACCTTAATCCCATTTTAATGCTCTGCCTTGTTTAGTTTTAACTTGGGAACCCATGTTATTTAAAAGCAGGAATTGTATCTTATTTAATTTTTATTCTTCTCTCCAGCATCTAGCTGCACCATGAATATAAAAGAAATTCAGTAAGCACTTGCTGGAATGACTCTTAATATCCATAATTTCATCGTTCTAATTATGTGTATAGTAAAATAGGAAATACTGATGTTGATACCTAGAATATGTTAAGGGAGATATGAAACTTGCAACTTGTTCTAAGATACAAACCTCAAAACAACAAAAGATGCTATTTAAATAGCATATATAAGCAAATTGATCAGGAATGTGATATGTACATTTCATCACATATAATAATTAGATAGTGATAACTGATTACAGTCTTTTTTTATTCAGGAAACCATCCAGGGAGGAATGGCACATAGGAAGCAATCTTGAAAAGGCAAAGTTCTATGAAATCATTGTAAAATTTAACATTTTATCTTTTAAAAGTATAAGGTTAATTAAGGGCTATTTAGAAAATATAATTTAGAAAACTAGAAAAATGTGGTTTCAGACATCTATGGGATAAGTTGGCATTCTGGACTTTGGTATCAGGTCTATTTGGGTTGAAATGCTGCCTCAAAAAATATTTGACTTCTATCTGTTGTCTTTCATCTGTAACATGGGAATAAGGATACATACATCATTTTAATCATGACATAATATGTAACACTTAAAGGTTGCTATTTTTTATTTTGTTTATAAAAGCTTCATTTTTTAAACTGATATATAACTCATGTCCACTGTTAAGTTTTGAGTATTGTTGGTATTTATATTTACCAAGTAGTCAATGGTTGACCCTTTGAGGTTATCTAAAATAGATGTATTTGACCCACCTTGTAACTCTCAAAATTAATTTCTTTGGGAATATATTTTTTAAGGGCTTGATTACTGAGAAGAAAAACTGGTTAAAAATTGAAAATTCAAAATGTTAAAAAAAATTAAATAATGTACATATGTATATACCTCTTTTGAGCATCTGGCCATAGAAGTAAATTTTTAGATTCAGCATTGAAACCAGAAATCTAATATATATAATTTCCTATGAGTTGAAAAATACATTTGGTTAATAAATTAAAGATTCACCTGGGAAGCGTTGTGCCTTTGACATTATTATCTCTAAAATTCTTCTCATATTGGGGTAGTTCAACAAATTCTATCAACCACTGAAGGGTGTCCTCAAGGGTCCAATTATGAACTGCAGGAGATAAAAGAGGAAGGCGTATTTTAAACACACCTGCTTTACAGAATTAAAAAACATATATCCAATCATTTCACACCTTATTGAATGGGCATTATCAAAAAAGAAGAAAAAAAAAAACCCAGAAAACTACAAGTGCTGGAGAGGATGTGGAGAAAAAGGGACATTCCTTCACTGTTGGTGGGAATGTAGAATGGAGCAACCTCTGTGGAAACAGTTTTGCAGTACCTCAAGAAGCTGAATACAGAACTGCTGAATGATCCAGTAATTCCATTATTAGGAATATATTTGAAAGAACTGAAAGCAAGGATGTGAACTCACATTTGCACACCGATGTTCATAGCAGCATTATTCACAGTTGCTAAAATACGGAACCAGCCAAGTGTCTATCAGCTGGTGAACAGATAAAATAAAATGTGATATATACATACAATGGAGTACTATTCAGCTGTAAGAAGAAATGAAATCAGGATGTATATGATGACATGGATGAACCCTGAGGATATTATGTTGAGTGAAATATTAGCCAGACACAAAAGGACAAATATCTTATGGTCTCACTAATATAAACTAAATATGATGAGTAAACTCACTGGAAGTAAACTCTAGAGTACAGGTTACTAGGAAATAGAATGTGAGTTGAGAATGGGAGCTGATGCTCAATGTATGTAGATTTTTAAAATAAAGTTTATTGTAAAAGTGTGGAAATGAATAGAGTTGATGGTAACACATTATTGTGAGTATAACTAATACTGCTGATTTATAAATGAGATTGTGGCTGAAAGGGGTAGTCTAGGGACATAAATGTCAACTGAAAGGAAACTAGAGAATAATCTATGATATGTATAACAGTGATTTCGGTGGTGGGTGAAGATTGTGGTTAATATAAATATATAAAAATGTACTTCTTTTAAAAAGTATTAAGAATATGGTGATACATGGGAAAATTACAACTAATGTAACTTATGGACGATAGTTAACAGTAATATTGTAATATTTCTGCAGCAATGATGAAGAAGCTATACCAATTCTAAGGGACAACTATGGGGGGTATGGGGGGGAGGGATTTTTCCTTTTGATATAATGAAAACATTCTAAAATTGACTGTGGTGATGACAGCACAACTCTGATGAAAATGAGAGCCACTAAGGATAAACTTTGAATGGACTGTACAAAACATGGGGCTGTATAACACAGGGAGTCCACTGCTGATAGGTGGACTGTGTAACAGTACAAATATGAGAACGTTCGTTCATGAACTATAACAAATGTATAATACTAATACTGGCTGTTAATAATTGGGTGGGTTGGGGGAAAATACACCAAATGTAGTAAGATATGGGCTACAGTTAGTAGTAATATTTTGACAACGCTATTTCACAGTTTGTAACAAATGTTTTACAACAATGCAAGGTGTTGGTGATGGGAGCCCTGTATGATGATATGCACGTTTGTTTTGTAAGTTTACAACTTTTACTATACACTTATTGTTTATGTATGTTCATGTATAAATAATATACTTCAATAAAATTTTATTTAAAATATTTATATAGATCTAATTACTGTAACTTCAGGGGAAACAAAGATGTTAAATTGACTTTTCAACTCAATTCAGTCAACACTAAGTACCAAAATGATATCTAGCATTCCATGAGAAGAAATTAAAAACAATGAGGAAACATACCTCCTGCCCAGAGGCTTACAATCTAGAACAGAGAAGACAGATAAGAAGCAAAAAGGACAAAACATTAACATGGTTAATTCTAAAATAAGCATCTACACAAAGTTTGTACTGGATGAAATAATCTATTATTTCTCTGGATTTCGAAGACTTACCAGATATTTATTTATTTATTCTTTCCTCTATCTATCCATTCATCCATCCATAGAATACTGTGTCAGGTTCCATTCTGAGCACTGGGGATAGGGCAGTGAACAAGATAAAGTCCTTGCCCTTAAGGAACTTAAATTCTTTTGGGGGTGGGGAAGGGCAGCTTATGAAAAAGGAAGAAAAGGGAAAGCTATTTCAGATCATGATCAGCATTTAAGGAAGAAAGGCAAGATGTCAGGGCAAGCCTCCGAGAACTCGACATCTGAAGTGAGACCTAACATTGTGAAGAACTGAGAGAAAAATATCTCAAAAAGAGGGAAAAGCTAGTGTAGGCTTAATAAAGGAACGAACCTGCTATGTTTGAGTGACAGGAAGAAAAGAGAAGGGCTAGGTCATTCAATTGTTTCAAGAACTCTGGATATTTTTCTAATTTCAGTAGGAAGCAGGGGAGTAAAATAATCTTTGTTTTTAAAAACACTTTTCCATGTGGATAGCAGATTGTAAGGAAAAAGACTGGAAACAGGGAGAACAACAAAGAAAGCATTCCTTACAGAACTGTCCAGGCAAATGAGGTTATTGGCTCGGAGCATCGTGGTAACAGAGATGGGCAGCAATGGTCCAATTCAAGACACATTCTGAGAATAATGCTGGTAAGATGTGCTAATGAAACAGATGAGGGTTGGTAGTTAGGAAAAGATAAAAAGCACAGAAAGTGGTACCATTAACTGAGATAGGGAAATACGGAGAGGAAAAGATTAGGGAGGTAAGTAGGGGCCATTAAGCATCAAAAGTTGTTTTTAGACAGGCTATTTTTGAGCTATATATTAGACTTTTAAGATGTACAGTCACAGTCCAATATTCAAGTCTGGAACTTAGTTAGGGGAAAGTGAAGTTAGGGATGGAGATATAATTTGGGGAGTCATCAGCATACACATGGCCTTTAGACTGAATAAGATCACCCAGAAGAGTGAAGATAGCTATTAACAGGTTCTAAGAAAGTGGACCTAATTCAAAAAGAAAATGATATCTAACATCTCCTCTACTGGGTACTTATTTGAATTAAGTACTTTGTATGCATTTTCTCTTTTAAGCCTTAAAAAAAACAACTTATAAGGTTATAAGGTGCTAACATGATTATCTCCATTTTAGACATGAGGAACAGAAATGTTAAAGGAATCAAGACAGTAAATAGCAGTGCTGGGTTTGAACGCAGGAAGACTGACCACAGGATCTGACTCTACACTATCCTCAGAACAGTAGTAATTGCAGTTAAAATGTGAAAAAGCAGTTAAACACTGAAAGTACCTCCAAGGTTTCCACTTGAAGAGTATAAAGGACAATGATAAGTTTACCCAAAGAAAGGATGCAAATATGGTAAGAAAATGAAAAGTCCCATATTGTCTGTATTTAATTTGAGGGTTTAGGTAAACAAAGTGCTTACAGACCACAGAACAGGTCAAAGGAAAGCGAAGAAAACAAGTGAGCAATAGGAGGAGATCTGGAAATCCATCTGTGTATAAATTAATCTGAGAAAAGATCTTTCTGATAAACCACAGAAAATTAAGAAAACAAGCAAAGCTAGATTTTGGCACTCTGTCTTTTTCATTAAGTGCTCTTTAGAGAAAAAGCTTAAATAAATGATAAACAATTAACAAAACTCATTTAAAAAGGCCATACAGTAATTTATGATTTTATATAGAAACAAAGTGTTGGCTATTTTTTTTATGTTCTCTCCTTCATGTGTTCCTTCCACAAGCCTGTTCAGGCACCTGAAGCTGCAGTATACAGTTAGCCAAATAACTCAGTGTATCAGTCAAAGGTTCGGGCCCTGAGAGCTCTCCACTGAATTTAATACATACAGAGTAGCTTTTTTATTCTTAAGTTTCTTCCTATTCAAGATGAGCTGTGTTGAGAATTGCCCTGTCTTGACTGCCAAGAAACCCACAGTGCAGCTGCACCTCACACACCCACTCAAAAAACCTCAGCCAAGAAAACAGGGTAAGATTCTTTTGTCATTTCTATGGCTGCTCAACTGATCAACAAACAGCAAAAGTCCCTCATCTAAACACTCCAGCATATCAAAATGTTCCTACAATTCCCAATGATCCAGCATAAAAAGGAAGAAAAACTGAATGAAAAATAATGCATATTTAAACAGCCCAAATCCTAATACTATTGGTACCTAATAAATAGAACATCATAGTAGTTCTAAAGTAGTTTTCTTTATAATGACTCTTCAAAACAACAAAATTCTAACAGAGAACATGCAGTTTACTTTAAGGGGAGGTTCACTCCTCCTTGTGCACAAAAAGTACAGGGTGACTTACGATTATATAGCAATGTCAGAGGAGGCTATCCTGAGGAATTAAAGCTACAGCTGACATAGAAAGATTAATAAATTAAACAATCTGCATTTAAATGTGCTGTCTGGCTCTTTTGGTGAAGCCTAATAAGCACTTACTTCTCTTCTCATGACCAGAACCTGTATTTTAAATTTGCTTTCTCTGCTCTAAATATATTAGTTGTCTTTCAGTTTTCAGAACAGGTCAGATCCTGTCCTCCTTCAGAGCTTTTGCTTTTTTTCTTCAGTCCAAGTCCCTTTTTCCATCCCCCTCCCTTACCTTTTCTGATTTAATTTACTAATCCTTCATATGAGAGCTAAAACTTTAATTTCTCAGGTTAGCCCTCCCTGATATTGTCTTACGATCATCAATCACCCTGTAATTTTTGTACATAGCATTTAACTGATTATAATTATTTATTTGTATGATTGTTCTTTCAACATCTATTTGTTCAAACTATTAGCTTCTTGCTCATCACTCTATCCCTAGCACTTGATACATAAACATGTTCAACAAATTATTTGATGGATATGCTGAATAAATGAAATAGAACATGTCTATAATTGACAAATATTATGAAAATCTATTTTTCCGTTTTAGTAAGGAGACCCAAATAAACATAAGAGCTCTGTCTCTAAAAGAAATTCTTGATGGTAAAGGAATTAATCATTTAAGAATTATCTGGTTCCTTATTACCTGCCTCTCATCACTTTTTCACACGTGCTGTTACTAAATAGCACTTCCACCAAAGGGCAGGCAGAGAAGGATTTGGTATGATTTTTTAAAAATATATTTTCCAATGTGCAAAGCTACAGAAATACAAATTTGACACTGTAACTTATACTGTTTCTAGTAGAAATTGCGGCCAACTCTATAGGTTTGTGTCTTAGATTAATTTTTGGCAATTTATTCCAAGACAATAGGAAGAACTTTGGAATGGCAGGAGACCTGAGTCTAGCCAGTCCTAGTTGTACCAATGATTCCCTGAGACATCGTAGCCAGGTTATGTAACTGTGACTCAGTTTGTCAACACACAAAATAATGAAATTGGGCTAGGATGATCTTTTAAATCTCTTCAAATTTTGTTTCTATGATTCTATTATAAGAAATATGAGGCTGGTGTTTAAAATATTGCTAAATAACCATTAGCCCATGACAGTAGATTATAGAAAATTGAGCAGGAAAAGGTGACTTTAAAAGAATTTTAAGGAGAATTTACAAACATCATTTCAAATAATTCATCACAATAATCCTTTGAAGTAGGTATTTTTATCATCATAATGAAACTGGAAGTTTGTGAAGGCTAAGTTCTTAATTAAATTTAACAGATTCATAAATGCCAGATTCAGACCGAATCTGTTTCTAGAGCCATTATCACTGTCCAAGAAGACTGCCTCT
This sequence comes from Cabassous unicinctus, assembly GCA_029593785.1. Taxonomy (NCBI): domain Eukaryota; kingdom Metazoa; phylum Chordata; class Mammalia; order Cingulata; family Chlamyphoridae; genus Cabassous; species Cabassous unicinctus. The sequence goes on from JAQZBX010047528.1 coordinate 10,950, forward strand.
TAATCAGATTAGGTGCCACAGAAAGACAATTTATGCTCCAGTCACACTTGCAGCTTTCTGAATGTACCATATTCCCCCATGTCACTTCTTCAGCCTGGAATGGCTTTCTCATCATCTTCCTTCTTTTGCCAGGCTTGCTCTTCCTCAACCATCAAGACTCAAACCAGGAGCTCCTTTTTCCATGAAGTTTTCGATATCCAACCATTTCCAAATTATAGTTGCTCGTCTTTGTGCTCCTTGATTACCTGTACACATATCTGCCACAGGTTGTATCACATGCCATAATGTAATTGTTCATGTCTGTCTTATTCTCTAGGTGATGAGTTCCTAGAGATCAGGAACTTGTTCTATTAGCACAGAGGTAACATACAGCATTCAATAAATGATGAATAAAGGGCAAAGAGATTTTTAACACAACAATGCCACATTCCTTTGACATAGGGTACATTTTACTATATGCTTTCACATGCGTTCTCATTAAATTCCTCCATAATCAACTTTAAGAGGTAGAGAATGCTATCTGTATATTCTATACAGACAACCTTAGCCAAGACAGGCTGAGAGATCACACAGGGCCAGATACTGAGAGCTTAATTTAAATGCCAATACTCGAATTCCAAGTCCACTGCAAATATAGGTGGTTCCTCATTTACGATACTTCACTATTTTATGCTAAAATTTGAAATAGATTTTCCTTAGAAACAAACCTTCCAGACATATAGTACTGATGGCATCATAAAAATTAAACATTATGTATGAGCAATCTGCTATTAATGAACTCAGGTTTCTACCTGAAACATCAAGTACACAGTGAGGCCTATTGAAGACCTAATGGTAGTAAAAGAAATGTTCAATGGATCCATGTCCATTCTCACCCATGGAAGAGGGGCTCTAATAGCTTAGAGGGCATGATTTCAAAGATCCAGGGGATTCAGAGCTGGAACAGGGCTCTGGAGCAAAGGAGACAGGGTAGAGGACAGGATGGTGAATAAAAGCAAAACTCCAGGAGATGAGGGGGTGTGGGGATGTAGTTAAGTGTGGGGACACATGTCTGTGGATTTTCACAGGAACAGAATAAAGATGAGCATTTTTCTATTACCTCTCCCCCTTGCTGCTTTCAACAGCGCAATTTCTGTAAAGGGAATGAGGTTCCTGATTCTACACCAAAAGTTTCCCTTTCTTCCCCTTTCTACTGCTACAGTCAGTCCCACCACCATAAAACTATTTTAGCCCAGCACTTAAAAGAGATAAAAAATGGTAATTGGGTCTAAGGGAGGAGAGAGAACAGTAGTGTCTGCAGACACAAGGAGAATGAAGAGAGAAAGGACTGAAAATAGCAACAGAGAGGTAAAGCACTGGTGTTGCTGAGGCTACCCAGCTGACGTAGCCTTCTAAGAGAGACATATGAGCCATACATAGGTATATCCTAATTGTACAAACTAGAAGAAGCACCCCAGCTGAAAGTGATCTCTCCCACCCCTAAATTTCTAGAACACTTACTAATTCTACCAACATACGTGCTGCCTCATTTGTAACTATCTGCTTGCATCTTATGTTCCTGCTATATTGGGAGCGCCTATTAGACAAGGACTATCTATCCCCTAAGAGCCTTAGCAGTGAACACAGCACAAAGGTAGCATTTAAGTGTCAGCTGAATGCATAAATGATGTTTTTCTTCCTTAAAGACAAGAATCAGTGTCTACTCGCTCTCCCATAGTTGTGTGAAAGCATCAAAGACAAACAATACTGGTTTTAAGATATCTCATTTCACAGCAGCACTGGAGAATCCTGGACTTCAAAACAGAATCTCACAGTCCTATAACTTAATGGAAGTTAGAAGGCACCAATTTGTTGCTGTGTGCAAGACAGCAGGATGAGATGAGAATCTGTGTGATTCCAGTCCAGTGCCCCACGTTAAGAAAAACCTGATATAGACAAATCAATGTAGAAAAGATAAATTTTTAAAGAATGATATAAGTATTTACTTGCTCCTTTCATCTATTAAAGGCAATCTTATAAACCCAATGTACCCAGTGCACTCAGCCATATACTTGTATTAAGTTACAGGCCTAAAAATACAAAATAGCTTAGTGAAGTACCACCACATAAGTTTCCAGCTGTTAGATTTAATAGAAGTACATGCTGTCCTAAAAACCTTTAAAGATTTCACAAATTGAAATCACCTAAATATTGTGGGAAAAATCAAATTTCTAATTACAAAATATTTGTGTGTGTGTAGACATGCTAATAGTAGTAGCTAACACTTTATGAGCACTTGGCAATTTCCAGTCACTGTGCTAAATGCTTTACATGAATTATCTCATGAAACCCTCTTACAACCCTATGAAGCAGGTTATTAGAAGTCATATATTATCCTTGGTTTACAGAACAGGAAGCTGAGACTCAGAGAGTTTAAATAACTGAAACACATTCATGCACCAAATAAGTAGTGTAATTCTAAACCACATCTGCTAACTCAAAAGCTCCAACTCTCAACTAATTATATTCCTCCACCTCCGCTCCTCTACATTCTGAAGAAATTTCAAAACAGCCAGATTTACCATCAGCTGTGTTGGAGCTTGTCTATAACAGACACATACATTGCATGTATTCTATATTTCATTTTTAAATAACTTTTCTACTACTTTTTAAAAACTGTTTGTTATATTCTAAATGTATGTTAAAAAAAACATTTGTAATTTTTTTTGTAACGTTAAGGAAGCAAGTGACATAACAATGTTTTTGGCAAATTATTGTATTTTAGAAATAAGCAACTTCTGATCTTATAGCTGTATATAAATACATACTCAGTACTTTATATTAAAATATGAAAAAATCTTTATAAATACCAAAAGGTTTGAAAAAGGTATCAGATCAGGGAGGAGGAGAAGAAAAGAATAAACATTGTTAACAAAAGCACCATATTTAAAGTTGGTCTTATAGAATGGTTATAGAAAGAAGTTCTCTATTTTTAAGCAACTCTGATATATAAGCTAAGCTAAAACCCTTATTAGCAGTTCAAAAAATGTTTGAGTTATTGGCAAGTTTATATGAAGTACTATATTTGAAAACAATATAGGCGTACAATAATATTCACAACTTTTAAATTCAATTTCAACTGAATTTCAAATTATAAAAGCCTCAACAGCTCTCTTTATACTGACATAGAGGTAATAACTTATCACAGGAAATGCAATTAACCTAAAATTCAATATAGCGAGGCTTTGATAATGAAAAGCAACTTTAAATTAATGTAAACTTGGAAGAAAACAAAAACTTTTTAAAATCTAAAGGCTGAAAAAGTTTGAGGTCTTCCACATTTCATCTTAACTCAATCAGTTTTCTAGACTTTGTAGTGTCGCTTCTGAGTGAGACTTTAGATGATCATCAGCTGCTCAGCCCAGTCAAGACAGGCTTATCTTTAGAACAGTGCCAGAATGTGAGCTTCTCGTTCGCACGCTGGTCAACGGGGCATGCCTTCATGGACTAAATTCCTGCAACATGATATATTTGGACCTAAAAAGCCACACCCACTGACTTGGGAAGTTCGGACATTAGTAGTTAGAGGGATAAGGTACACTTTCTCTCATGAGTTCTTTACCCTTTAACATGCAAGAAATATATGGAATTTTTAGGTGCACGAAGCAAATGCTGGTAAATGTCTGAACATTCAAAACTCTTTTCAACAGTGGCACAAGGATACTAAGAGAAATTTTTTTACCTTTTCTATTGTAAAGGGCAATCTTATCATTTAAACAGAGTTTATTACCAACCCCTTATCCTGTGAAGATAGTGGGAGATAAAGACATCTTGAAAATAGAAAGTGGAGAAATACTGAGTCTCAAAATCCTTTGACTTTTCTGAAGATTAATGGACAAAGTATATGTGGAAATGGTTCTTATGAACGGTAAAATGCTCTACAAATGTACTATAATAATAAAATAGAAAAGTATATGACGCAAAAATTTTTGTTAATTAAGGGAAATTCAAGAAATTTGTTTCCTTCATGAGCAATTCAACAAAACCAGTGGAATCAATGGCCACAATTGAACTAGATGTTCAACCAAATTTCCCTAAATACCTCATTATGAATATCACTAAAGAAAGCAACTTAGGGAAAGAAGAGCTCAATTTCTGTTTTTTTGGTTTGTTTGTTTCTTTTCCATTTTATATTCAGCCTTTTTAATTTTTTTTAACACTGAAGTCAGAATAAAAAGAGTACTTCACACCAAATGAAGTTATGTTCTTTAAAGGAAGACAATGTTTTTCATTCATTTCTATATTCCAACATCTTATAACAATGCCAAAAATGTAGCAGGTGCTAAACAAACATGGAATGGCAGGTAGCAGAAAAAGTAGTCAAATAAGCGAATGGATGACAAAATGATTCTGTTAGCCAAGGCTGTCAGGAACATGTATTCCTGCCCCCCTCCTTTATACACTCCTTATAGTGGCATTTCTGATAAAGCAACAAACTTTTTTCAAAAGTGTAATTAACTACACTTTATAAAAAGAGAGGATGTTGCTTTCCAAAGAACATGTTTAACAAAAAAAAATTCTACTTCTTTGTAAATTCTACTTTACAAATGTGTATATTAATTTTCTGTTAAAATTCTCAAAATTGCTCCTTTTCTTTTTCTTAGAATTTGAAAGTTTCCTCTCAAGATGTTCTGTATAGGCAACTTTGGATTCATTTATTCAGCAAGTGTTTACTGAGTGTACAGTAATTACGATGGGGGCATGGATAAAATAAGTGTAAACACCAGAGACAAACAATTATTATGAAGACTAGCAGAAAGATCAATATTCTAAGAAAATACATTCATTTTGGAGGAAGTTCAACATAAAATGAAGACAAAAATCCATTTAACAAATATTTTCTTTCTAAAGAGTATTAAAGATGAGCTGAAAATGGACCTTTCAACTGCTATTTATCACAATCTCCAAGTAAGAAGAATCATTACATTCAAAACTTGGTTTCTCATGAATAGAAAATTTCACCAATTACAATGATAGAAGCATTTTCAGGGTAATTTTACTCAGGAAATGGTTTAATCTCTAACTATGTATAACTTTTTCCAAGTACAGTTAGCAGTTAAAAATCTAACAGTCCACAAAAACTATCAGCTGCACTCACTTGGTTTTGGGGATTGAATCCTGTCTACCACAAAAGGCATGTTCAGGGCCAGCCCTGGTCCTGTGAGTGTAAACCCATTAGTAAATAGGGCCTTTGAATATGTTATTAGTCATTAGTTATTAGTTATTAGGTATGCCCAAACCAAATGAGGTTAGGCCTTAATCCAAGATGGCTGACGCCTGAATAAGCAAAGGAAACTGGACACATAAAGGAGAAGCTACAGGGAGAGCCAGAAGCCAGAAGTCAACAGGACCCTACAGAGAATGAAGATGCCATTATGTGCAAACTTGCCATATAATGGAAAAGCCAAGAAACCAAAGATTGCTGACCAATCTGAAAATACTGACCCCAGGAGGAAGCAAGCCTTCTAGCCTCTGAAACCATGAGCCAATAAATTCCTGTTATTAAGCCAACACATTGTGTGGTATTTGTTTTAGCAGCTAGGAGATCAAAACATTTGGTATACAGCATTTTCCAAAGGAGGCTTCATTTGGAATATAAAGTGGTTGTGGTACAACTAGTATTAATGCAAAACCACCTTTTAGGAAAAGTTTGCTTAATTATTTTGTGAGTAATGACACAGTGGATTAAACATTAAATTATTAAATAGCCTCCCCTATTCACAGGGAACCTTTGGTAATAACTAAAGAATTATGTGAGGAGTGAAAAATAAGAATAATGTGCTTCAGTAATGAAAATAAATTCTCAAAAATGGACTCATTAATGCAAAGCCACTGGCTAGTTCTCACTCATTTTTCTCTCCAGTTTTTTCCAACTCTCAAATTCATTTCAACATCTTTCAATTGCCCAGAAGCAGCCAGGTACTACTACCTGGTATACATGGTTCACATAAGGTAGACACTGTGGTGGCAGCCCTGAAAAGTCAGAGGCCCACATGGGGTGGGGAAGGCTCCTAAGTGAGGCAGCAACCCAACCCAATGGGGTTAGGAGACCGGCTATATTAAGGGCAACTGGACAAAGATGTAAATATACCAAAGATAATAGAAGTCAGGTTTTTCACTGTCAGTGAAGGGAGGTACAAATAGGGAAAGGTTAAGCTAGAATTAACCCTGTAGTGCTGGACTGAAATTGAGAGAATCAGTGTGAACTCATGGTTTCTAATACATATAAGAAAAATATATAGGTATGTGTGTGTATGTTTCTTCTGTTCATACAGAAAGCCTGTGAACAATATCCCAGGAACCTAGATCTTGGGTTCTAAAAACCACTCTCAACTAAAAGTAATTGGGACTTCTTGAAGAAATGGTAGTTTCCTGGGCTAGGGGTAAGAAAGAACAGTATGAGCCTGTAACATTGTTTTTTTGCCAGAAAATAACGATGTACTCAATGGTGGAGACATATAAAAGGATAGAAAAGTCAGCTTGAGATGTCCCACTGGCCAAATTTGGGACATTCTGAAATATTTTCTAACCCACTGAACAAAATAGGAATCCAGGAGTTCACACTGATATAAATGAATAAATTCCTATCAATCTTCAGAACAGTCATAGATTTTGAGATTCAATATTTCTCCAATTTATATTTTTAAGATATGTCTTTGTTTTCTCCCACCATCTTAACAGGACAAGGTGTTGATAATACACTCTGTTTAAATCTCTACCTTCCAGTAGAATGACAACTATTAAGTGGAATGAATGATGGCATTAGAAAAATTACCATTTGGAAACCATCAGAGTAATAATTAGTTCAGGCAAGAAACATATATGGTTGCTAAAACAAATAGTGAAAGTTAAATGAAGAACGTAATTTTACATAGTCTCAAAGAATCTCTCCATAAAATACTTGTTAATTACAGAAAAGGGATGTGATGGTTAGGCTAATGTGTCAGCTCGGCCAGGTAACTGTGTCCAGGTGTTTGGTCCAGCAAGCACTGGGCTAATGTACAAGAGCATTTATGGACTTCAGTCACCAATGAGTTTACTGCATGGATAGCTGATTACATCTGCATCAATCAGGGAGATTGCATCAGCAATGGGTGACACTTTCATCCAATCAGTTGAATGCCTTAAAAGGGGAAGTGATTTCAACATTCAGCAAGAATTTCCCAGCTTGTCTTTGGAGAGCCAACTTCTCCCAGAAACTCATCAAGGACCTTTCATCGGACTTTCATTGGAGCCCCTGGCTTGCGGCCTGCCTGTGGAACCTGGACTTGTGCATCCCCACAGTCATGTGAGAGACTCTTATAAAATCTCATATTATTGACAGATATCTCCTGTTGATTCTGTTTCCCAAGAGAACCCTGACTAACACAGGGGAAAGTAACTTTACAGTTACAGAAACCAAGCAGACACTATCTTAAACCAAGTGATCAAAGTTAACACCACCAATAGTAGGACAAACTGACACCGTGTGCCACCCAATAAGATGTAATATAAACAATACACCATCGTTTCTGTGACATTACTGCCCAAAATGCACAACCTGGGTCTAATCATGTGGAAACATCAAAGAAACCTTCATTTAGATACATTCTACAAAATGTCTGGCATTTTTGAAGATTACATACCATAATCACAAAATTCCAGGATATACTAAGGAACTGTTCCAGATTTAAAGACTACAGAGATAGGACAACTGGGTACAATGCATGATCCTGTATTCTTGGGCTATAAAGGTCATTAATAATAAAAATAGCAAAATTAGAATGGAGGTCTCTGGACAAAGTGTATATGGGAGTTCTTTGTTCTGGTCTTGCAACTTTTCACAAATCTGAAATTGCTTTCAATTAAGAAGTTAAATCAACTTTTTTTAAATCTTCCAATTCTTCTTCAATTATGTAGGTAGAGAGTTCTATTAATTTCTAACTTCTCTACAGCTTTGTAGCTTGTGATTTTTTTTTTCAAGAAAGTATGATATTCTTTTAGCAACACAAACAATGATGATAACAAACACTAGGCCCTTAATAGCTACCAAGTACTGTTCTAAACTCTTTACATTCATTAACTCATTTAATCATCAATATAACCCTCTGAGATGACTACCGTTATTATCTACATTATACAGGTGGGGAAAGTCACGGACAGAGAGATGAAGTTATTCACCCAAGGTCACAAATCTAGTAAATGTTACATAGAGACTTCAATCCAGACAGTCAGGCTCCACGCTCTTATTTACCTTGGGTTACTGCTCTCTAGAAAAGGATAGCCGCACCTTGGGGATTTCTCATGGTATCAGTGCTTAAAGAATGAGAAGTATCAGCGATTACAAAGCTTCAGAACTCTTAGTTAACTTCTTGCTCAGTATTAATTTAGTACTGGGTTGAAAAGACATTACATCCTAAATGCGCAATATTGGAACACTTCTAGAATGGATTTGGGTTGTTCAGCTAGCAAATAACTACTAACAAATCACTGTAAAAATATCTATAATATCTTTTAAAAAACTAGACTTTAACAGAAAACTGATTATTGTCTGAACTTCGGTTGATTTGGGAATAATTGGAAGTCTTTTTAGGAACATGGTCATTACACTGGTTTAAATTACTGAAACATTTATACTTTACCATTTCTTAACTTCCACGGGCTGGAGTTGAAAAAGTCTCCTCTCAACCTATTTTATGTTATTTTTGCCTTTTCCAATTGTATATTCAATAATTTCCAGTTTTATTCCATTGTATTTCTTTGGTTTCTTGCAACTGACTTGTTTCCCAAATCTCAACATGTTCTCTTGTTTTAATTTTTAGGTCCCAGCTGAAGGGGAAGAAGTAATTCTGCTGACTCTGGTGAAATAGTGTTGGAAACAAACCAACAAATCATTACCAAATAATTAAATTCAGAGTCCTTTTTAAATTATAAACTGTCCTTTCTTACATTTAATTATTCTGTGCAATCAGAATACTTTATTGTCTAGGAAGTAATAATTATTTATTTTTAACAGAAGTGTCAACAAGCCAAAAATGATAAAACTGGTCTCTAAATCCTGCCTAACAAGCTTACTTGCAAAATAAACAAATTCTTATATTTTAGAAGACAAATACAAAACATATTTGTAGTTTATACATGCCTTCAGTCTACACAAATGCTACTATACAAACACTGTACTGATTTGGTATATCAAAGAATTCTGATATTTGATTATTTTAAAGAATATAAAAAATGTTCACAATGACATCAAATTAATTTTTGAAAAAAATACTACTGCAATCTTTCATTAGCAAATATAGAAAATTAAGTCAACACTTTAAACTACAAAAATACCATTTCTTATAGTAGCCTAAGTCACATAAAGTATTCCTTTTCCTAGACTCAATAACACCAAGATATTCACCTATAGCTCTTAGCTTTTAAAACTTTAATATACTTATTGGTCTTCTATAATTTTTTTTTTTTTTTTTTTTTT
>JAQZBX010047529.1:0-20448 GCA_029593785.1 Cabassous unicinctus
ACACCCAACCATTTGAGCCACATCCGCCTCCCACTAAAGCTTTTTGAAAACAAACAAAAAGAGGTATTTGAAGAGCTCAGAAATGGGATTCATTATAGTAGTAGACTATTTGGAAATAAAAAAGGGGGCAGTTTCTTTGTAAAACAATATGTAATTGAGCAGTAAAACTCAACATGTAATTTTTCCCTTCAAAATGCATTTGTCCACAACTCAGAATATCCTGATCCTGCTAATAAATTATACACCCATCAACAGAAAATTTAAATTGCTGACTTCTTCCCCTGATGTTTTATAATTTAGCATTTTGTCATTTCAACTAGTAAAATAATTGTCTTTTTTATTTTCTCTCAAGTTGTAGCATTATGGCTAAACCTTGCTGTTAAACAATAAATCAGTCTGAAAAATGACTAGACTTTTTTCCAATCTTTTCAAAAAACCATTCTCATTTTTCCAGTGATAGCTGGGGAGCCTGTCATCTCATTGCTGAGGAGACCAAAGAGAACAGTAAGAAAAAGCAAATATTATGGCAAAGGAAAAAATATATTAGCTGTCTATACCAAATTAAGAGCAATTTAGCAAACATGTACAGCAATATTCTGTTGCTGCTTCGGTTGCAAAAACTAAATATCCATTTACTTGAGTCTGGTGTATATATTCAACGCAGGTGTTAGCATGTGAAAATGCTGATAGAAAAATATAATGGTGCAATTGAAAAGACTTTTAATTTATTAAAAACCAATATGGCATATAATCCAGGTTCAGGGACTATTGACTGAATAAACCAAAATTTAACTTGTTATTATAAACCAAGGATTAGTAGCAAGGCATTGTTTCAGTAGTAGTCTTTTTTTTTTTTTTTTTTTTTTTAAGAGGATTGAAACCAGGACCTCATCCATGGGAAGCACTCATCCACTGAGCTACAACCACTCCCCTCAGTAGCATTCTTAATCTTGACATCTTCTGTAGAGGACTAGAAATTCCACAAGGACAGGGATTTTTGTCTGTTTTGTTCACTGTTGTGTCCCCAGATCCTAGGACAGTTCCTGGCACATATGAGATGCTTGTGATGCTTAAACTTATGTGTCAACTTGGCTAGGCTGTGGTATCCAGTTGTTTGACCAAACACTAGTCTAGATCTTGCTGTGAAGGTATTTTGTCGATGTGATTAACATCTATAATCAGTTGACTTTAAGTAAAGGAGATTACCCTGGATGATACAGGTGGCCTTCTCCCAGTCAGTTGAAGACTTTAAGAGCAAAAATCTGAAGTTTCCTGGAGAAGAAGAAATTCTGCCTCAAGACTACAACATCAACTCTTGTCTGAATTTCCAGCTTGACAGCCTGCCTTACAGATTTCAGACTTGTCGGCCCCCACAATTATGTGAGCCAATTCCTTAAAATAAATCTCTTTTTATGGTATATATGTATATCCTTTTGGGTCTGTTTCTCTGGAGAACCCTGACTGATACAGTGCTCAATGAATATTTGTTGAATTAAGGAACTAATTTCACAAACTATGATTATTTAAGGTAAACTGAATTGGCCTATAATTTCAGTCAGTATTTTTTTAACAAATCAATTTTATTAACACATATTAATAAAACATAAATCCATCCAAAGTGTACAGTCAGTGGCGGTGTAATCACATATTTGTGCATTCATCACTTCAATCATTCTTAGAGCACTTTCATTATTCCAAAAATAATAATAATAAACAAAAAACAAACAAACAAAATCATCACCTCCCAATCTCTCTGTGCTTCCCCTGCCATACATAGCTGCTATTCTTTTTTCTTTTCTCTAGTATATTTATATTTTTATTTTGTAAAAACAGTTTTATTATGCATTATCACTCATATTTGTGTTTTACATGAGGTTTTACTATCTTATACAGTCCCATGTTACAGTTTTTAGTTTTCCTTCTGGTAATGTCCATGACCTTAGACTTTCCCTTTCAACCACTGTCATACCCATACAATAGCACAGCTAGTTATAAACACCATGATGTGCTTTCACCATTTCTATTCATTTCCAAAAATTCAGAAACAATCTTTTTACCAATTCTGCACAGATTAACCCTCAGCTTTCCATTCTCTATCCTCCTTCTATTTTCTGGTGACTTATATTCAAATTATTAACTCCATGAGTTTGTATAAATTCAGCCATTATTTTCACATAGATCTCAGGTCAATTGCCCAGATGGCAAGCAGATGTGGCTCAAGCAACTGGGCTCCTGCCTGCCATATGGGAGGTCCTGGGTTTGACTCCCAGGGTCTCCTGGTAAAGGCAAGTGGGCCCTAGTGGAGAGCTGGCACAAGATGACACAACAAAAAAGAGACACAGAGGAAAAGGGCAATGAGAGACACAACAAACCAGGGAGCTGAGATGGCTCAAGGAATTGAGTGCCTCTCTCTCACGCCGGAAGTTCCCAGAATCGGTTCCCGGTGCCTCCTAAAGAGAAGACGAGAAGACAAGCAGACACAGAAGAACGCGCAGTGAATGGACACAGAGAGCAGACAGCGAGCGCAAGCGGCAAGCAGGGAGGGGTGGGGGATAAATAAAATAAAATAAAGTAAATAAAGACTTTCCAGAAAGCAAAGCAGAACAAAAGCACATCTTTGCTAATGGTTTCACAGCACTGATCTACTTAAATTTTGAATAAAGCTAGAAAAACTTTAAAGAGCTTAGCACCAAAGCTTAGCCCACCTCGTGCAGAGGAAGAAATGGAATGCATAGGTCAGAGCATTGAAAAGCAACACTCAACAACCCAAAACAAAAGTGTCTCCTGTGGAAAAGATGCATACTTCTTTTTCCATTAAAAACACACTGAATGCAGGGTGTTTCTCCCAAAATTCACTCATGTCAATATGGTTAAGAGAAGAGAGGAGGTACTTATATCTTAGACTCTCTGGGGCTCTCTTGCCAGGCCCCAATCTCACTGGCCCTAAATCCCCTCTCAGCAAGGGGCAGCTTTTCAAGTTTGTCCCAAATCTTGAGTTCAGATCTATGACAACCTCGAAGCTCAGGGGTCTCAAAAGTTTTCCCTCAGGAACATTGAGTCTGTAAATTCCTTCAGGAATTCTTGCTCTCCTGAAGTCTCCTCAAAAAATTTCTCTACTCCTTGGGGGATTTTCTGCAGGGCTCTGCACACTTCCACAAGTCCACAGCTTTGTTAAGTGGAAAGCATATTTTATAATTTATCAGTTTTCTGTATGAAGCTCTATTAGCCTAAAGCTATGATTGCCACCCAGATTTAGCCTGGGCATGGGAAAAAGAATTCCTTTGTTTCCTGCACACGGGATCTTTGGACTCTAAATACTTTGGTCCTCCTGGGTGATTGGTGGTGTAATTGCTCTAGCCATGGTTGTAGAAGAACCCCATCCATTCTAGTGCCATGTGGCCAGACACCACTGCCCCAGCATCAAAGAGTGATGTAAGTAGGTGAAATTTTTCCTACATCAAGAAGGTCATGATTGTCTACTCATTGCTATGCCAACCCCTGCGGTAGGACAGAACAGTGAACATGATGGTCAGGACCTGTGCCTTTCCAGAATGTAGCCTCTAGGTTTGTATCTTTTTAATCTTATTCTCCTGGATATAACTCTCTTTTCCTTTGTCCTGCAGACAGTGAGGACCCTGATCCTGCTGCCAGGCTCCTCAAGTCTCCTCCCACCCAACCTGAAGCATTCCTTATTAGGCTGTCCCAAGCACTTTTAGATCAGGGATGTGCAATCTGGGGTCCAACGGCTGCAGTGCAATTCAGGGTTTCAATTCCCGGTAAAAGATTCAAAAGCTGCCTTTATATTCCTCCATTTCAAGTATATCTGATTTAGTGGCTAGAAGATATTCATTCACATTCCTCTTTATCAATAAAGTATAAGGTATAGATATATTTTTCCCAAGGGACTCAATAAAGTAAAATTTTTTCTTTTTAGTAGGTATTGGGGATGGAACCCAGGACCTCGCACATGGGAAGCACGCACTCAACCACTGAGCTACATCTGCTCCCCAAAAGCAAAATATTAAAGAAAGTATTGTGGAGCGGATGTGGCTCAAGCAGTTGAGCACCTGCTTCCCACATGTGAGGTCCCAGGTTCAATTCCTGGTGCCTCCTAAAAGCAACAACAACAAAAACCAAACAACAAGAAAACACGAGAAAACCAGCTCAGGGGAGCCAATGTGGCTGAGTGCCAGGTTCCCAAATATGAGGTCCCAGGTTCAATCCCCAGCCCTGGTACCTTAAAAAAAAAAAAAAGTATTTTAATTGGCCTTTAAACTGTTACCCCCATGAGCTTTAGGATTTAGAGTATATTCACTTCTTTTTCATACAAGTAATGCCTAACTTTTTGTAATAATAAACATGTATTATTTTTATGATCAGGAAAAAATAATAAAGCTATTTTCATTTTGAACCAAAAAAATATATATATATGGCTTGTAAATTTTTTTCTTTCCAGAACGGGCCATAGTGGGAAAAAAATGATTTCTCATATACTTTTTCTAACACTTTTCCATCAGAACATTTCAGTACTTGGTGATCTTTTCCATCAGGTTATGTTAGAATCTGGCTAATCTGAAAACAAGCTCATGCTGAGTGAGGATTTGTGCTAAGGAACCACAGAGAACATTTGCTTTGAATGCAAGAACCTTGGACTTCTTTATTGCACACTTTTCAGAAGAGACCCTTCTTTCCATTTCATAAAATTGTGTGCCCACAGGAAGTGGCAGTGTGGGGGCTGGGTGTGGGTGATGAGTAGGAGTGCTGGGGGAAGTCTCTCCATCACTGGCCTAGTGATAGCTGTGATAGCTACGTCAAAGGAGAATGATAGCTTTGGAGACAATCTTCCAAGAAAGACACATCCAAGATCCTTGGGCCAGTTTGATGTCTTGCCTTAATGCAAAAGAGAATAAAAAGTCAAGATTTTAGGTAGAGCTGATAGAGATAGTTGAGGGAGAGTTCTTCAAAAAATGGTTGGCCCACTATATACATGTGAGGACTTAAATATGGAATCTTCAAATTCCCAACAAGCTGTTTTCTAGGTTAGTTGCTATGCAGACACCATATTTCCACCTGGTTCCCATTCAATATTTCATTTATGACTTCTTGACTTTGAAATCAATCCTGGATCTAAAGGTTGTTCCTCAACCCCTCTCACTGTGCTGGGGTGTCCAGGTGAACTCAACATTAGTAGTCTCAATGGGTGGTGGGGCATATCAAAGTCTCAAGGGGTGAATGAGGTTATATACTGTCCTGTAAGTATATTTTTGGAAAAAATATTATTTTTATAACATGAACTATTGTATAAAATGAACTATTTTATAATGTGATCTATTAAAGATAGAAAAGTATCTACTTGGTGGGTGGAAATCGAACAGTGATCCTCAAGGAGAAAGTGGTTCTATCTTTTCCAAATTTGGATGTTTATTGAATTTTTATGTTTATTGAAAAAGGAACCTGGGTCTTAAAAGCTATCTCTCTTATCAATCAAGCTTTTTGAAAGCTGGATATATGGTTTCTGTCTTCTTTCTCATCTCCCTTTCATACCCCAACCCTTTGCTTCTATTACTGCATTAAAACAGATCTTCCAGTTGTCACATCTTAAAGGTGACATGAGGTCTTTGTATCATTGGACTCCTCTGCTACATGCCACACTACTGCCTTCTTAAACCTCTGGGTTTCCTAGGCTTTGCCACTCTCCCTTATTTTCCTCTTATCACTTTTGCACCTTTTTCTCAGTTTTATAGAGCATGCCTTTATCTCTGCCTGTCCTCTTTAAATGTTGGTGCTCCCTTAGGCTCTGTTCTCAACCCTCTCTTCTAACTTCACCCACATCCAAGGCTTCAACTACTAAGAGATTTCATAGCTCTTAAGCTCAAATTCTTTATATTCAAGTGTCTACTTAACATCTACCTCAAACTCAACTTGTTCAAAACAGAAATTCACAGGCACCTCAGGCACAACATAAGAACATAAATTATCATCTCCAACCCCATTCTTTGTCCTTTATTCCTACTCATGGTAAATGGCACTTCCATTTATCCAGTCATCCAAGCCAGAACGAAGCTTCATTCTAGAATCCTCTCTCTTTGTCAACTTCCTAATCCCATCTCTCTGAGAATTCAATTGTCATTATTCCTCCTGACTGCCCTATAGATGCATGCTCTCTTCTCCATTCTCATTGCCTTTGCCCTCTTATTCTAACACATTTGACTTCAGGGTATTCCATAGCACTGCACACTTGAACCTTGTACTCCCTTTCCAGCTCATCTCTCACCACTCCCCCATTTGGGCCTTTCACATCAAGTCATTCCAGTCCTCCGATCTCTTTGGACACTCTACCTTTACCTTTGTATATGCTATTGCCACTGCCTGTGATGCCTCTCCTTTCATTTTTCTCAGGCCAGCTCCCTCCCATTCAGGAAAACCCCTCCTCTGGGAAGACTTCCTGACTCCCAAAGCAAGAGAAGAGCACTTCTTTATTCTGTGATCATATCATGACCAAATTGCCTGTTTAATCATCTGTCTTTTACTACACTGCAACAGTTTTGAGGACAGAATCATACCTTATTCTTGTCCTCATTCCTATGTTTAACATAGTTCCTGGAATATAATGGACACTCAATAATGCTTACTGAATGAATGAATGAATGAATGATTACCACGCATTTCCAGTATCTTTTTTCAGGGGTCCTACACAGCTCTTACTGTTCCATTTGGAAGACTACCCCTCTCCTCTTGTAGTAAACCCCAAGAATTTTCTTGTAATACCCTCTTCTAATAAGCTAAAATACAACAAATAAATACAAGTGTTTAAAATAAAGTCTATTTTTCACTTTTAAACAAATCTTTGAATTGACATCACCTATACTTCTGATATACACTCCCATACTTAAAGGATTGTCATTTCTGCAGAAACAGACACACTAGGCTGAACCCACTCAACTTATCATTAATGTTCCATAATGATTTCTGTCTTTACGCCAGAGCCAATTCATATGTTTTTCCTAATCTTCCTGTCCAAGTCAATCCATAAATGTTTTTAATCCATAAAATTTTAAGCCCAAAGGAAGATTTATTGGACCACTTTAAATACTCATTTCTTGCTTAAATGGGGTTGAAAGATCACAATGGCTCAGGATCATTTGCCTTTCATCTCTTCGGTAGTCATTTCACAGCTGAGCACTTCTCGGAGTTATGATCATAAGTCCAGTCCCTGACAAGCCACAGCAAAGGTCAAAAGAATGAGTAAAATGATCTACCCTGGAATCCATATGGGATTTCAGGGACTGATAGGTAGCATTTGCCATGACTTACTATAGCATACAAGTTACACAGTGCCCCAAATCAATCCCAAAACAGAAGTCCTGTGTCATACCTGTGTCATAGGTTTTTCACCACAGGAAAGCAACATGCACATACAGTCTACAAGAACACTCCATAAATCTCTCTCAGTCACAGAGCTTTTCCTCATGTGGTGCCAATAAGATGAGGCATATCTCAAAACAGCAGGAGGAAAGAACTGTTCCATGTGCAGAAACATTTAATATCACTATTAGAGAAATCTTTTTAGAACAAATAAAACAAGGAACTATCTGTCTTAGGATGAGTCCAAAATAAAGGAAGAATCTCTCCAAATATTGCCTGTCAGGTTTTGTATTTTGAAATTAAATTCATCACTTGAAAGGATGTAAATGGGGAGAAAATAAGCTATTTGTAAAAATATAGTTTCCTACATAGACACTCCCAGAGCATCTGGGGTTGACAAGTCCACTGACATTTGTGTCAAAGGCTCTGTGTGTGAGCATGTGTATGCATATGTGCATTTGTGTGTGTACATGGTGTACACACATATTTCTCTGGGGAGAAAATTCAGGCCAGTCCTCAGATTCTCCACCAGGACTTTGATTCACAAGGTGCTATGAACCACTGCTCTATGCAAATATTTCCCAGATTTATAAAAGGGATGTGTTGCTGTCAGGTAAAATTCAAGATTATTGAGCACAGTAATTCTGGAGTCCTGAGGCAGGGGTACAAACAGATGGGGCATGTTTACTCAGATGGGAATAAAAGGGGAAGTCACTCTCACATCTCACATAAAATTTTTCTATAATGTCCACACTGGTGAAGCAAGGGCACAAAACTCTCCTCCCCATGTTTGGGAGAGTCCAAGAAATAGGGTGCCTAGGAAAAGATGCTCCATCTGTTTCCCTCATCTCCCCTACTTCATGTACACCCCAAGCTTATCATTGACATTAGATTTTCTTTTTCTTTTCTTTTAGGAGGTACTGGGGATTGAACCCAGGACCTTGTACCTGGGAAGCAGGTTCTCAACCACTTGAGCTACATCCACTCTCCTGACATTGGATTTTGACAGCTGTTAGTTTTATAAGGTTTACCTTTATAAGATTTTGTGTATAAAAACCCAAAAGAGGCACAGGATAAGGTGCTTCAGAGCAGAATTCCACTTTAGAGAATTTTAATGTGAGAAGTTGTTGCTGTTGTTGTTTTGAGTTCCCTATTTCAGTCAGGATCCAGTTAGGAAAACAGAAACTAGTCTAGGTATTTCAAATAGAGGGAATTTGATACAGGAACTTATCATACATATGGTGGAAGAACCAGAACCAAAGAGTTAAGCAGGGGGTGATGGAGGTAACCCCCAAATTAGCAACCTTTGGAAGACAAGGCCTCTTCTAGAACTGGAGGGTCCCAGGGAGGAGATGGTGTTAGGAGAGCTGGAAGGTGGCCTCATAAGAGAGGAGCCAGAAGCACCCTGGGAGAGTTCTTAGCAGACGCTGAGACCAGGAAGGGAGAAGCTGTCTGACAGCAGCTGGACTCATGGAGGAGAAGCAGCCACTGCCAGAGAAGTCCCTCAAAACAGAGGAGGAGAGTTTCCCTGGTTTCTTCCCTCTGCCCATCCTCCAATCTCTGCCTGTGCCTCACATTGATTGGGCCCATGTGGAAGCCAGAGGGCAAGGAAACTGGAAAATGCAGTCCTCTGTGCTAGAAAGCTTAGTGGAGGAAAGACCTAAGCAACGAGGCCAATGACCAGAAAGTTCCCTTTAAAGAAGTTGAAGTGGAGATATATCTAAAGAGGAAATCCACGTGGTTATAGAATCCTTTGTTGATATGGGAGGGGAAGAGGGGCAAAACAAAGAAAGATAGGGATGAAAGGGGAGGGCAAAGATTGGGAAAGTAGGAGAAAAAGAGAAGAGGTTTGGGGTGGGTGGAAGGGAAGCTCTCTCCAAGTCTCTGAGAACAGCTGTTCAGATGAGAGACTCCATTTACACTCACTGTACAGTGGTAGGCGAGATTGGGCCAACAAAAGAATTATAGAGCTGCAGGCAAACTTAGAAACCAGTAGAGTACTAAAATCCATACTTTGATGTCATTGAAGTTTGCTTGGATTTAATGCATAATTGATTGAAATTAATGTGAATTTAATTCTCTCCTGTCAAAATGGAATTTAAAAATCTTTCAAGAGACTTATAAAGAGATTTCAGAAAGCCAAACCACTAAGCACAAAACAAAAAAGAACTGAGAACAAACAAAGCAGCAGAAAAAAATGTGTGTGGGGGGAGAGGGTGTGGGAGAAGAGAGCCCAAGGGATTTCTTTAGTAATGTTTGTTTATGACTGTTTCAAATTAAAGAACTAATTTTGGATTGGTGAATAAATAAAGAAGTTCCTTGAGAAATAGAAGACTATTCCTAAGAACACAACGCCACCTGTAGTTAAGAGGGGAAAAAGTCTTTTCACGCATATACCTGACCTATTTATTTTGTGGTGTGAATGTGTTTCTGAAAAGAATCAAATTCTTACCATTTTTATCTGCTCATCCAGATAAAAGACCAGCACTTCTGCCTACTTTCCTTACTTAGATCCTGATAAGACAATATTTTCTACAAGGGGCAAATGAGGTGCCTCCTGAACTTGTGTTAACTCAGGCACCATTCAGTTACAGCTCAAACTCAGTACTCTACTTCACTTTTGTCAGCTGAGCAAAGGTGTCTTGGCTCAAAAATTTGCTTTGGTTAAGAACTTAGTAGGAGAAGATGCGTGTGGAAACAGTTGACTGGAATTTTGGAGGAGGCCAATTGTTTGTTGTGAAGTGGAACCTCCAGAGCTGGATAGCTGGAGCATCAGCTAGTCAGCCACGCATACCTCAGCCGTGGCCAGGAGCTTGCACAAACTGGCCAGATTGTTGTCACCTTCATTGGGCCACACACAGCTGCATATGAAAGGAAGAAGAAAGCCTGACTGGAGTCTAAAGAGTGTTGTAAAACCACATTGCCAGAATGAAGACTTCATCCAGGAACCGTTTTAGTTTTAGCTTTTGTTTTATGAGCTGCCCAAAGAGAATATTGATATGGGAAAGTTTCAGGTTAATATCCAGTCTCATCAAGGGTTATTAATAGAGTTATTAATAACTCTTAATAGAGTTATTAATAGGAGTTATTAATAGAGTTATTAATAGGAAGTAGTTCATAGCAACCATTTCTAAGGTGCTGATAAATGCCTAGTATTAAAACAGCCAATGAAACATTGATCATCTTACATGGATTTTCTTAAAATAGTAATTTTTGTCTTACCTTTTAGAATGCGGAAAATGTTCCATTTTTGAAAACATCTTCTTAGCCATTCTGGTTGTAGCTTACAGGCCACATTTTTAAAATTTATGAACATATGGGTTCATGCTAAGTAAAAGGGATGTTGGTAGTGCAGAGAGCATGAGACACTATCCCATTTACTGTGATCAGCTAACTACTCATTCTAAATTATTAGCTCAGTGGTTCTTCTCTCTCCCCACCCCTAATGCTCATTAAAAGAGTAATCATTATAATATCTACAAGTTATCAAATGCCTACTATGAGCCAAACACTCTACTTACTTCATTTAATGCTCACAAAAACCCTAAATGGCAGATAGATTAATCATGCCCATTTTAGCAAAATGGGCATTGAGGTTGAGAGAGAGTCTCCCAAGTGTTACACAGTATTAAGCAGTGGAGCTGGGATTCAGGCTCTGGATTTCAAAGCCCATGCTCTTAACCACTATACCCAGGGCCTGCTTCATGGCGCCTACATTTGGTTTAATGTTCTCCTGTTTTTGTCCTGAAATTCTTAATACTTTTTGAACAAAGCATCTTGCATTTTCATTTTGTATTAGGCCCCACAAATTATATGGCTGGCCTTGACAATACCACACTCCCTGACATCCTAGATAAATACAGTATGAGGAAGTTTTAAAATATGTTCACAAAGTCTTCAACAGTCCTCCCTCCCAAAGGTAGAACATAATTCTTGCCTCCCACTTGAGTGTGGGCTGGACTTAATGACTCACCTCTAACAAACAGAATATAGCAGACGTGATGGTATGTGTCTCTGTGATTCGTACATAAAAGATATTGCAGCTTCTCCCTTGAGCTTGGATCCCTTGTTCTGGAAGAAGCCAGCTGCCATGTTGTGAGGTCACTCAAGTAGCCCTTGAAGAGGACCATATGTGGTGACGAACTGAGGCCTCCTGCCATCTTGAAAGTGAGCCATCTTGGAAGCATTTAGTCAAGCATTTGGATGACTGCACCCCCAGCTCAGAGCTTGACTGCAGCCTCAAGAGACACCCTGAGCCAGAACCAACCAGCTAAGTCATTCTTTGATTCCTGACCTGCAAAAATAGTGTGTGATAATACATGTTTGTTGTTTTAGGCTGGGATAATTTTTTTTTATGTAGCAATAGATAACTAATACACCTTGTAATCCTGGAATTTAAGAAAACAATAGTATCTCCTTCTAATAAAAGGTAAATACATTCATCAATATTAAGTGAAATATTAAAATTAATTTTGTTAAATCTCTACAGACCAATAGGGATTTTATTCTAGGGACATAATAGTAATGCGACTGGACTTTTGAACTTGAAGATGAATGGCCGAAAACACTCCTATCAGTGTGTGTCAGAGGGCTTCTTTCCACCTAATCATTGCCTGAAGGCCCTTCTTTAATTGGGGGCACCACTTCTGCTTGTAACACTGGACATTCTGACCTGGTTCTTAATTCACTGACAACCAGACATCTTTCTTCCACAAAAGCCACCTCCCTTCTAATTGAGAAATCTGTTCTTGATGTCCCCAGTTGTGCCAAGCTGGTGCTGTGCTTCAAAGGATTGCAACAGCATTTCTTCCACCTTCCTGGCATGGAATTGGGCCACTTGACTTGCCCTCCTGCAGTTGCCCAGGTTTCTGCTGTAATCCGACTCTACATGTTCCTTCCCTGGGGGAGTAACAAGTAGATAAGCAGTCTGTAAGTGCTGGTGTCCCAGATGGCTCTAAACACAGCCCTATAACCCCAAACAACTAGTAGCATTCTCCAACATTTATTCATCATTTAATGAGTACCAACTATGTACCTGGAATGAAGACATTCCCAGCCATTCTTAGCACACCACAATTCTCATTTCAGCCTTTCAGATTATCATCTCCCTCCAAGATTTGAAGCTGGAAGCAATCCTGTCCTCAATTCCAGGACAAAGTTCTACAACTATAGTATTTTTCCAAAGAAGAGTTCCCCTGTTTCACCACAGAAAGTACTGTTGAGCAGTCACCAACTACCTTTAAGTTTAAATTGGTTTAAAAGTTCACAACATTTCTCATACGTGAATTCTTATTAGTACCTCGGAAGATAGTTTTATTAGATGGAATTAATTTTCTGAGAATATATTTTAGGTTATTACTATTATGGTAATGTTAGTAAAAATAAGGCAAAATTCATAATTCAAGGATCTGGCCTTTTTTTTTTTTCTTCTTTTTAATTAATTTATTTTCCTGTAGCAGAATAAAAATTGATTTCAAGCTAATATAATGGTGTCTGCTATTTCTGTGTCTAATTCTGGAAGTAAGCTAAAAGAAAAGTTTTCAAACAATAAATATACTAGATGATTGAGTTGCAAAGGCAGCAGGCAGTTGTTCTCATAAAAATGACAAGGTTTTTTGTTTGTTTGTTTCTTTGGTTTTGCATCTTTTATGAGGTACATGAAAAAAAGGGAATAATATAATGCTCTCCAGAATCACATTTAATCTATCATATGGTTAATGTTAGCATGAATGAAGAAAGAATGCACAGAATGTTTGAATAAGTTATTCTGAGGCATCTTCTTCATCTTCTTGAATGGCCCCTATCAGCACTCAGTCAGCTCTTTCAGGCAAATGAAAGACTCCTGTGGGACTCAGAAAATGTTTCCCATCTTAATACAGGTCTTTGTAAGACATTTTTAAAAGGGGGAGGGAAATAAAAATATTTTCCCAGGTTAATAGGAACAAATGTGGAATCTGGAAAGATTCCAAATCAGCTTCCTTGAAGTAAAATAATTCCAAGATTTTTCTTATTTTTGAATTATTATTTTTTTAACATCTTGAAAGCTTACTTCAAACTTCTCTTAATAAAAATAATTGCTGGGGACCTTTCCTTTTCTCAGCAGAGAGCTGTAACCTTCATTTGCATCTTGAACAAGACTCTGCAGGGGAGAAATCCTTTTGGAGCCTCAGCAGGGGTAAAATCATGAATTAAGCAAGAATTTCTGTTGTTTGTTTTTCCAGAAGAGAAAAGAGAAACTCTCTGAAAAATAAACAAAATGTTTTACACGGAAAGGAAAAATGTATGGCTGCTTCTTTTCCTCACCTCCTCCATAGGTCCTCAAATGGAAGGACAAACAGCCTGGACTTTACCCTGGGGACCTTAACAAAATCTCAGAAATCACAGTTCACAGTATCCTCTCTGAGCCTCAGTTTCTTCTTCCATGAAAGAGGATGATAATATCCACCTCATCGGGTGGTTTAAATAAAGTGAGAACAAACCAGGCACATAGTAGGAGCTCAGTAAATGTTAGTGTGTGTTAAAAATGGAAATGACAAAACAAAATAACAAAAACTAAAAAAACAAAACAAAAAAGGAAATGATTTAGTCTAGTATTGATTTTAAGGGTTATGGTTTGCAGTTAGAGTTGTTCGGAAAATCTCAGTAAGGATACAGAACTCCTGGGGCAAAAGTATTTGATCTGGCACTTGCCATAGCCCTTTTCTCTTATAGCAAACATGTATGGTTGCTTACTGTTTACCAGGTACTCCGCTAGAAGGGAGAGGGGCTGGTTGAGAGAAGTCAGGACCCAGCGCCTGTTGTTAAGGCTTTCACAGTACAGAGAGGAAGATATTCTTAAACCAGTAATTACAACACAATGTGGCAAGTTCTGTAATAATAATTATGCCTATTATTTATTGACTCTGTTTCTAGGGGTGGGTCAAAAATTTACAATATTGTCCTACTTGGCACTCACAACTATATGAAATAGGTGCTATTTTCCCATATTACAGATGAGGTCACAGGTTCAGAGGGGCAAAATAACTTGTCCAAGTTCATATACCTGTCAAATGGTAAAGCTGGAATTTGAACCCAAAATCTATGTTCTTAACCACAATACTAAACTGACTCCCTAAAATAAAGTAATAATATTACATATTATTTTTATTAAAATAATGAATATATTATTATAAGTAGATGGCAAAATTATTTGGGAGCATAGAGGGACTAACTAGTTAACTCTACTTGAGGTAATATGGGAGCTCTTCAATAAGGAGGTGACATTTGAGTTAATTATCAGAACTATTTTGATGGATATGTCATTGATTAGATTCAAATGCATATTTTATTTAGTTTCCTACCCAAACCAGCAACCAAAAACCCCAGCTTTTCAACTTTTTCTAATCCGTAATACATTTGCAAATTTATTTCATTCGCAAATTTACTTCATCAGCACCTTTGGTCACTGAATACAGTTGGTCACTGAAACTCTCAAATATAGTACTACTGTCACCCCTCCTTTTTAGAAGAAAGCAAAAATCACACACACACACACATATATACATAACCCCTAACATATCAAGGATTTCTTTAAATAATAAACGCCAATAGATCATGATACCATTTTTATAATGCATAAATAGCAACATATACCAAAATGTTAACATTGATTACTTTATGATTTTACAGGTTCTGAGTTCATGGGTGAATTGGTTTATTTCCATATTTTACAACTTTTCTGAAATGAACATTTGTCACTTCTTCAATGACATATACATTTAAAATAACAGGCAACAAAACTCCCAGGTTTGTCCTAAAGTTAAGCCAGGTTCAATTCACTCAGCTACATCTGGTCTGCATCTCCAGTAAAAAGCTCCTTAAGAACAAGGACTACATCTCAGGAAGAGATAGAAATTAGGCCTTATACCCCATAGATGCTTGACAAATATTTGCTAGCTCTTAAGGTAAAAAATTAATACTTGGGGGAAACTATACAACTTACAAATGAAGTCAGAGTTGAGACACTCAAACTGGCATTATTGCACAAAATGTGTAAACAAAACAACAGTGTACATCATGTTCCATAGGTTTTCTGTCAAAAAATGGGCCTGTTTTGTGCAAGGCACTGAGTGTGAAGAAAAGAGGGCAGGAATAGGCTACTCCTGAGCCTCAAATACCTTGCATTCTGTGGAGACCAGATAGTAATGCAGGAAAAAATAACTAGCAATACACATATAGAACATGAACCTCTGTCCACAAACTTGTGCTTGTAAAAATATAATTTTTATTTTTCCATAATAAAAAGATGCATTTTTAAAATGTGAAAACTGTCTACAATCAATTTTAGGTTCAGCTTCTTCCAAGTGGCAGAAATGTGATCCTGGACAATTAGAAGACCACCTCTCTCCTTTTCCACGTTGTTGTTTCTAAGTTTGAGGAGAATTAACCTTTGCCAAAATCATGGGGCATGGGATGGATGGCTCAAGCTGGCATCCGCTGAGATCTGCTCTTGATGATTGAGCCATCTGGGTGGCTGCTTAACTGGACCTTGTTCCTATCCTAAGGGCCCCATAAAGCCCGGTGACTCTCTTTGCAGTCAATTATTCCTCCTGTGTGTCACCAAGTTGGGGATAGGGGATGGAAAGGCTCTCCTAGGGCCTTTTGCTGTTCTTTGCTCCTCATGAACACAAAGGAATTGTTTCTAGAGCCATATGGAGCTGGGCTGGGCATGCTCTGGGGGGCACCTCAGACCCATATGTCTAGTCAAACTCCACAGCCATTTCTATTCTGACATTGTGATGCCTCCTCAAGCTCCACCTGCAATGAGGGACAGTTACCTCTGCGATTTCTGTTGTCTCCCATCCAACATGGAGGTGGTGTCTTTTTCCCCTAGAATCAAACCAGCAGCTCATGTGCTTTGTTTCCTCTCTGACACTCAGGGAAACTTACCACTCTTGACCCATCAAAGGATCCTTGGGGCAGGAAATCTTGTACCTGCATCTTTATGTAGTCTCTCAAATCCATTAACTTTGCCTGAGAGCTCTTTGTTCACTATAGGATTTGTTTGTTTGTTTGTTTTTAGGAGCTACCGGGAATTGTAGCCGGACTCATACATGGAAAGCAGGCTTGCAACCACTGAGCTACACCTGCTCCCCTCTACAGGGTTTATACATTTGAAAATCAGGTCAGAGAGAAATGGAAGAAAGGCCACAGGGCTACAAAAAAATACATGAACAAAATCCTCGGGTTATAGTTCAAAAGTATCTTGCTACTAATTGTTTAAATGAATGGTCAAGTAACAGAAAAGATGAGCAAGTCTGGATTTCAAACAGTCCTGGGTCTGCTGGGGGATTTTCCTGAGAAATTGACCTTCTTTCTTCTCAGTCTGGTCAATACTCAGGTATGTGCCAGGGTTGTTTTGTATACACTACTTGCCTCTGGTGAATAGGCATGCAAGTAGCTGGAGTTTCCACAAAGGTCAGGCAGGAGGAGACACCAGGATAAAATAGAGCCTCCTGTGACCACGGGAAAGGAGCCATCTTGCTCTAGCACAACTCTCATTCTACTGGAGAAACTCTGTATTAGTCAGCCAAAGAAGTGCTGATGCAAAATACCAGAAATCTGTTGGCTTTTATAAAAAGAAGCTTACAGTCACAAGGCCATAAAGAATAAGTTACTTCCCTCACCAAAGTCTGTTGCTACATGTTGGAGCAAGATGGCTGCTGGTCTCTGCGAGGGTTCAGCTTTCCTCTTCCTTCTAAGGCTCCGTGGTCTCAGCTCCTTCCATTCTCAGCTCTAGGTGAGCATAAGGCTTATCTCTCTCCCCAGAGCTCATTTCTTTCCAGGCTTTCTCAGTTGTTCAGGGCTCTGGTCTCTTCAGCTGCCAACTATCAGGCAAACAGCTCTGCTCTCTCCCCAGGCCTCCAGCATCCAAAACTAAACTCTCTGTGTTCTTCTCCATGCATTTACTTCCCTGTCCTTGAGCATCCATTTTTATAGCCCACAAAGATGTGTGTGTGTGTCGGGGGGTGGGGGGTGGAGGGGGGGACTCAAACCAAGTTGCCCTAATGACATGGTCAAATAAAAACTCTAATCATGATTTAATAAAGTAAAAGTGAAAAAGTGAAACCTCCGAATCTAATACAATCTAGTATGCCCAGAGGAGCAGACCAGTTTACAAACACAGTCTAATATCTATTTTTGGAATTCATAAACAATACCAAACTGTCACAAACCCCAAGGAAAACTTTTGGGAACCAAACCTCCTTACTGTGTTACCTCCTGTTTTCTGTTACTGTCTCCTTAAGTTTCTATACTCTTTCCCACTAGCTGTGTCTTTTGGTGTCATTCACCAACTTTGACTACATGCAAGATGTGTCAGGGGTATATAATTTAATGAACAGATTTTATAAATATTAGTATAAACACTAACATTGTTATTAGCAAGTCCTATCAATGATTTTGAGCAAATCCCTTAACCTCTTCATTCATTCATTCATTTAAAAAATATTTATTGCAGGCCTGCTACGCACCAGACACAGTGCTAGTTGCTGGGCTATAATAAGAAGCAAAACATGTATGGTTGCTATTATCATGGGGCTTATGGGCTTGTGGTGGAAACACAAAATAATTTTTTAAAAGTCACACAAATATATGATGAACTGATAAACTACGAAGGATAAGTTCATGAAACTAGTCTGAGGATAAGAGATAATTTTTTGAGGCAGTGGCATTAAGCTGAGACATAAATTTTGAAGGTTGAGTAGGGTTAACTTGATAAAGCTGGGGGAATGCTGAGGGGTTGCATTTTAGATCAAGGAAACAGCATTTTCAAAGGCTCTGAGGTAGACAAACAAGATGACAGGGGCGCAGGAGGACATCATGAGATAAAGCTGGAAGGAGTGACCAGGCCATGTTAAAGATTTTAAAACTTTTTCCTAGGAGCAACATGACGTTTTATGTGTAAGTGTGATACCTTCAAATTTGCATTTTAAAAAGATCACTCTAGCTGCTGTGACACCATTTCTCCATCATGGCCACCAGTTCTTAGAGCAACATCAATATCTTACATTAGTAACTCAGAAATCTCCGTCTCTGGCCACACCCTTCTATTCTTCCAGGGTCATAGCAATTATCCCAGTATACTTGTCTTTCACGTCTTTGTGTCCTCCAATTGCTTCCTCACTCTATTACCTATGTATTACTCACTTCTCTCCTCCCTTCACTTGCCTTCCTATGTAGCCAAGATCCAGTATCCCATCATTTCAAATACTTTCTTATTAAAATCCAAAATCATCTTGTTTTAGTCTCCCTTATGTTACACCTTCACATAGCAGAGGGTCTGCAACAAAGCAGATACACAATAAAAATTTGTTGTGTCAAAGAATCCAACTGTTCAGCATCTCTGTGTAGCCTTTGGTCATGGACATTGCTGCAGAAAATCACGCCCCTTCTCTGATTTGTGTCATTATAAGCCAGTAGTGGTCAACCTCAAATTGGTTCTTATCTTGCTTTGTTTGCACATTGACTATTTCAACCTTCTCCTTATGTTCATACCTCTGACCCCACCTCTCCATCACTCTCAGCAGATGACACCTCTGGTATTTAAGAGACAATGGCAAGTATTACATAGGAACTTCCTGCTACCATATTTACAAAAATTCTTGAATTTTTTCCATCCCTGACCTTCTTATGGGGAAGCCATCCTTACTCCTGTGTTCTAGATCCCATTCCTGTTGCCTTCTTAGGAAACACTCCCCTGCTTATATTTTCCACGGCTCCCTCCCTACTAGCTTCTTTATATCAGCATTTAAAATTACTCATGTTATTCCCATTTTAAGAAAGCCCTCCTTGAATCTCACCCTCCCAGCCAAACTTCTAGAAAATGCTTTTGGTACATATTACCTTTTCCTCATCTCACACTTAAACTTTCCAACAACCTGCAATCTGACTTCTACCTTTAGCACACATAGAAATTCTCAGGTCACCAATGACCTCCTGTCCCCCAATACAAATAATTTATTTTCGTTTTCTCCTTCCCTGACTTTTCAGGGGAGGCAACTTTCAGTAGTATCCTTGATCATTTCCTCTTTCCTGGTCTTTTTCTTTTGGGGGTGGGGGGGTGGGGGTTGAAGGAGGGGAGAGAGACTGAGCTTTCTACATCTCTGACTGCTTCTTTTCTGCTTTCATTACTGATTATCGATTCCTCATCTCTACTATCTTAAAAATGGTAGCGTTTCCTACCTTTCCATCCCAGGTCTTCTTATCTTCTCACTCTACACTTTCTCCTTAGAAGATGTCATCATAGTTTCAATGTATATGGGTGTGTTGACAACTCCTAAATCAATATGAACAATTCCAAACTCTCTTTTGAGCTCCACACATATAATATCTAAGTACTTTCTTAAAGTGCAACTTGAACATTTGTTAAGTGCCTCAAACTTAGCATATCCTGAAATGAACACATGAACTTTCTTCCAAAACTTCTTCTCCGTGGTTCTCTCCCTTGGAAAATGACAACACAATCAACCTCTTGTTTAAGTCAGAAACCTTGACTCCTCCCTCTCAACAAATCCTGTCAAGTCCATACCTTACATGTCTCAAAGCCATTCACTACCTGTCACACTGGTTCAGGCTGCCATTATTATTTGGCTGAACTAACGCAAAAGCTTCTCCACTGGTCTTTCCCAATCGAGTCTTGCTCCTTCAATCCAGCCTACTCATTTCAGTCAAAAGAACCCTTTTTAAAATGCACATCTGATCAAGTCACTTCCCTGTGATACTTTTCATTGCTTATTAGGTGGCCTGTTCAGGCCCTCCATCCAACTATTTCTCTCCTTTGGCTATTCAGGACTTTTCTCAGCTGCTTGAACTTAGCAGACTCCTCCCCCTCTTTAGGGCCTATGCTAATGTCATTTCTTATGCTTTAAAGGCTTATCACATTCTTTTTGCCTAATTACCTCATTACCTCCTATGTCACTTCCTCTTGGAAGCCTCCCCCGAGTCCCTAGACTAGGTTGGTCCATCTGTTTTACCTTCCTATAAGACCTGATTCTTGGCACTTTGGTAACTGTACACTTTTATGTCGTTATTTATTTAGTGTCT
>JAQZBX010047530.1:0-10460 GCA_029593785.1 Cabassous unicinctus
TCCCCGGCTGGCAATCTGTGCCTCTTGAGAAAAAATTGGTGGTTATCTCAAAACCGACACCCGGGCAGCATGTCTGTGACTAGGACTTTTATGATTAACTGAAATGGTTACCAAATTCTGCTCCATTTACCTATTGCGTGGAGACATGACTCAAGTAATCACTTGTTATTTCTTTTAAAAAGAAATGTGAGGGGGTATTTCCTGGAGCAGAAATACCTGTGTTCAGGTGTCCCTACAGGCTGTGTGCTGGTTGGCCTGCTGCTCAGCCTCCACCAAGTTGTGAAGAGGAAAGCAGATACTACTGGTTCTCTGAAAGGAGGTGTTAACAATGACCTCCTAAAGAGAGCAAAGGTGTATCTGCTGTTGTTCACTCATATATTACAGGGATATGCCTTTACATATATTCTGAGATATGGGAGTTGTTAAGCAGTTCGACAATTAATCTCATCTGATGAACTGTTTTCTATAACCTTTTCCTGAAACGCGTTTTTAGAAATTGTACCATATACTTTTTTTTTTTTTTTTTTTTTTTTTTGTAGTTGTGTGTATTGAAATTCACGGACTCTAAGGACAAACTTTCCAGTTGTAATTCGTGACTTCTTCCTTGAAACTTTCTCCACTGGCTGCCATGATACGATACTTCCCGTGTGTGCTGCCAACTTCAGTGGCCACCCCTCCTCCCACTCCTTTGCTCATTCCTCCTCACCTTTTAACTTTTAACCAAGGACTACTTTTTGTCTGTGTCTACACTCATGTGCCTTGCGATCTCATCAACGGCGTGGCCTTAAATGCCATCCATCGGCATCCACTTCTAATTTTACTTCTCCAGCCCAAGCCTCTTGTCTAAATTCCAGATTCATACATCCAACTACTCATCTGCCTCCCTTTGAAAGTCCACTACTCCCAAATGCTCACTTGATTTTCTCTTATAATTCATTCCTTTCAGTCGTGCAGGCCAAAAACCTGGGAGTCCTTCTTGATTAGTCTCTTTCTCTCATAATTCACATCAAATTGTCAGCAAATCCTATTGGATTGGTCTTCAAAATGTATCCAGAATCTAACTTCTTCTCACTTCCTCTACTGCCATCATCTTGATCCATCATCTCTCATCTAGACTATTGTAATAGCCTCCTAACTCATCTCCCTGCTTCTGCCCTTGAACCCATCGGTGTCCTCTCAACCCAGCAGCCAGAGTGATCCTCTTAAAATACAAGCCAGATCCAGTTACTCCTCTGCTCACAACCCTCCAGTGGCTTTCGGCTTCACTCACAGTGAAGGCCACAGTCGTCACAGTGACCCACACAATCTACATGCCCCAACTTGATGCCTCTCCACTTCTTCCACTCCCTGCCAGCCACACTTGTCCCCCTATTCCTTCAACACACCTGTGTGCTTCTGCTGGGTGGCCTTAGATTGGCATTGCTCATACTGCTCTGTCCCCGGTAGACACTTGGCTCTTACATAAATGGCACTTTTCAGCACAGCTTGGTCATGCTATTTAAAAGTGCGCTTTCCTCCCTACCCCAGTCACCGCTGTTCCCGTTCTCTGCTTTATTTTTCTCCCTTACACTCATCAGCATCTTCGAACTATCTACTCTGTCTTCTATCATCTATCTCTATTATCTATCACCTATTATTGATCTATATTCCACCTAATCTATATCTATCATCTATCTATATCTCTATCTATTACCTAATCTATCATCTATTATTTATCTTATTGATCTATACAGTGCTTAAGAAAATTATGTTTTATTTCAATAGATTTTCTTGGTGATGGTCAAAGGTTGGGGAGTTTATTGGAATAATTTCAGTAAAATTTTAAAAATTCATGCAGCACTCATATTTGGCTTCTAAATACCATTCTCCATCAAAAGGAATTTAAAGCAGGGACTCGAACAGATATTTGCACACTGATGTTCATAGCGGCATTATTCACAACTGCCAAAAGATGGAAGAAACCCAAGTGTCCATCAACCAATAAATGGATAAATAATATGTGGTATATACATACAATGGAATATTATTTGGCCATGAAAAGGAATGAAGTTCTGATACATGCAACAACAAGGATGAACCTTGAAGACATCATGTTGAGTGAAATAAGCCAGACACAAAAGGACAAATATTGTATGATCTCACTGATTTGAAACAACTAGAATAAGCAAACTCATAGGGTCAGAATCAAGAACATAGGTTACTTGGGATGCAGGCTGGGTAGGGGGGTGGGGATAGGGAGTGGGACATTGAGGCTTAAAATGTACAGAAATACTCTGTCGTTGGGTTTGTCAAGGAATATATCTACCCAGGCCTTGGATGGACCCTCCTTTTTCCCAACACAGTGAAGCTTCTGATCTAGCTCAGAATGGCAGGGTAACTGGTCTAAGACCACAAGCGTGGGAAGGAGTTTATTTGAAAGACAACATCAGTCTGAAGCTAAATGATCACAGAGGGCAGAGCAATGGTGTGGCCAATGTGAAAGGAGATGGTGTTGTGTACTTAGTCTCTGTAGAATGAACAGTAGTTGGTTTATAAATTTTTTACTGTAAAACATAACATAAAGGTAATTTTAAACATTTTTAAGTATACACATTTTCTGTGGCATTAAGTATATTATAATGTTGTAAAAATTTTACCACTATCTATTTCTAGGACATTTTCATCATCCCAGACAGAAACTTTGTTACTATAAGTAATAACTCCCCTTTCTCCTTCCCCTCAATCCTTGATAAGCACTCTTCTGTTTTCTATCTCTACAAAGTTTTCATATAAGAGAAATAATTCAGTATTTGTTCTTTTGTGTCTGACTTATTTTGCTTAACATGATGTTTTCAGGTTCATCCATGTTGTAGCATGTATCAGCACTTCACTTCTTTTTAGGGCTGAGTAATATGCCATTGTGTGGATATAGCACATTTTGTTTACCCATTCACCTATTATGGATACTTGGGTTGTCTCTACCTTGTGGTTATTGTGAATAATGCTGATATGAACGTTGATGTACAAATATCTGCTTAAAATTATTTTGATATATACCTAGAAGTGGGATTGCTGGGTCATATAGTAATTCTATGTTTAACTTTCTGAGTAACTGCCAAACTGTTTTCTCCAGTGGCTGCACTATTTCCCTGCCAACAATTTACGAGCATTCCTATTTCTCCCTATATGTGATAGGTTGAATTATGTAGCCCAGGAAAAAAACATGTTCTTAATCCATTCCTGTGGGTGTGGATCCATTGTAAATAGGACTTTTGAAGACGCTAGTTTTAGTTAAGGTATGGCAAACTGAATCAGGTTGGGCTTTTTTTTAGCAAATCAATTTTATTGATATATGTTAATAAAGCATAAATCCATTAAAATTACAGAATTCCTATTTGAAATGATGGACATGTTTAGGTAATGGATGGTAGTGATGCTAGCACAAAATTGTGAATGCAATTAACAGCACTGAAATATATATCTGAATATGATTAAAAGGGGAAATGTTAGATTGTATATATGGTAACACAATAAACGTATTTAAAAATCCATGGAACTACACTACACAAGAACCCTAAGTTAAACCATGAACTTTAAGTAATAGCACAATTATAAAAATGTGCTTTGATCAATTGTAACAAATGTTCCACACCAATGCAAGGTGTTGGTGGTGGGGTGATATATGGGAATCCTATATTTTATGTATGATTGTTCTGTGAACCCACAACTTGTCTAATAAAGAAAATTTTGTAAAAGAAGAATGCCAGCTAATAGATGTAGGAACTAGAAAAGCACCATTTTGCAACCTATGCTAAAAGACAGCTGGGTTACAGGATAGACACACACTACCAAATTATCAACCCAGAGATTACTTACTAATTACAAATAGAAAACCTTAACTTTTCAATGGAGAAATATGGTAGTTATCCCTTGAACTAAGTGCTCAAACCTGGCATTACTCATATTGTGATGCTTTCACATTATGTCTGCCTGATGAGATGCAGTAGAAGGTTTACAACATCTCAAGTATTCTTGCCAAAAAGCTGACTCTAATCAAGCTGCTAGACCTCACATCCAGTTTACAGGAAATACATGGTATGGAGGAGCAAGTGAACAAATCTAGAATATCCCATAACAATCTCCACTCTTTAAAATAAGGCAATGCCATGGAGAAAAATGAACCGTAGCGAGACTTTTTTTGATTAAGAGCACAGACATAAAACAACCAAAGAATACAATGTATGAAGTTAATTGGACATTGGGTAAGTTTTATAGTTATAAAAGATATTTTTAGGAAAATTGGATAAATTTAAATATAGAAGGATATTAGGTGATGTTATGAAATTAGTTTTACTTTCCTTTGCTGTTCTTAGGTATGGTAATAGTCTTGTGGTCATTAGAAGAATGTCCCTATTCTTAGGAGATGCTGTTGAGGTTCTTAGGAATAAATTATCAGGATGCTCTCAATTCATTTACACATGATCCATTTTTTTTTAAAGTGTGTATTTGTGTGTGTGTGTGTGTGTGTGTGTGTGTATTTGCGGAGAGAGATCACAGATGTGGCAAAATATGAAAACTTGTTGAATCTAGGTCAAGGGTTTATAGCTATTCATTATACTATTCTTTCAACTTTTCTGTAGTTTTAAAATTTTTCAAAATAAAAAGTTGGGAAAAGTAAAAATGCAGGTAAATTAACTTTAAAAACACACTACTCCACTGATGTTTTGTTCTTTAGATGAACTATTTCAGGAATATTTTATTTGCATTGTGTCTCAATAAATCAATTGTAATAGAAAATAGGAGCCACTATCAGGCTGAGGAAAACTGGACTCGCTGTCAAGACCTGGCTCCATAACCCACTAGCTGGTGGCCTTGGACAACTTACTTTGGCCCTTGCAGCTTGGTTTCCTCATTGTCATAATGGGAAGAATGTCCTGCCCACTCACAAGACATTACGAGATTATGAATACTACAAACATATTAAAAACAATTATAGGACATGCATTCAACCCAAAGTAAAGTATACCTGGAGCTCTTTTTCTTCTCCTGAAGAGTGTGTGGGGGGGGGGGCGGCGAGACTGCATGAAAGGAGAATTTGACGCTGGGCACTCATGGAAAGCTTACCTTTTAGACCACAAAGTCCACACATAGCTGCAAACACTGTAGATTCCATTTCGATATTCCTGATGCCAGCTTTATAAGCTCTCTTCAAGTAATCTAACTTTTTTTCTCTGGAAAAGCAGCAGAGCGCTCCATCTAATCGACCCTGGCCTGGAAGAGAATGGAGACTTGGTGACTTGCCGTCCTGCCACAGCGGCAGCGGTGTCGGTCACAGTACTCTGCAGCTGGTTCTAACTCCTGAGCCTGCTTCCCAGGTGGGATAAGCCTGGCTGACTGAGTCTTTATATGAAAGGACCTGAGAGCCCAAGGTAGGCAAGTAACCATTGAGTGGTCACAGCAACCAGCGCTGTCCCCTGGGGCATAGTGATGGGGGCAGAGGGCTGGATGCTTTGAGGACAGATCTCAGGTTGCCTCAGGGGCTGGGCGATGGCCTGGGGTAAGGAGCAGGGGAAAAGAGGAGGCTTCAAGGTTGAGTGATGCTCAGAAGCTCCTTGAGAACCTGGACAGTGGTTTGGGCTGCTTGAATCCACTTAAGCCTAGAGATAGTGCAGCTCTCCATACATTCATGATGACACTAGTAGTCGTATAGGGACAATCCATTTGCCTACCTTCGTCTCTTCCACATACCCCTCAGGCTGCATGCTGCCCCGTTGTGAGCTTTCTCCTTTCCAGGCTGCCCTAGGTGATCATTTATCACTTAATTTCACCTGTACCAACTAGTGGGCACAGAAGGAGGTGGAGAATAGCCTGATGCCATCACTCCTCCACCACCCTGTACACACCAGGAACAGAACTCTTTCCCCCTCCCCACTTGAGATGGCCCCGACTGAAGCAAATGGGCTAATAGCACTGTCTCCATCCATTATTTCCACGGTCTGCTTTGTCTCCCTTTCCCTTATCTCGTTCGTGCTGCTTCTACCCTGTCTGCTTTGCCTTGTTCCCTTCTTCTTTGGGCTGCCTGCTAACACCTCTCACAGAACTGTTGTTTAGGCTGATTCAAGCTCAGATGCCCCTGAAGACGCACGGGCAGTGTCAAGGAGTGCCTGGGCACAGGTGGAAGAGCCGCCGTGCGACTGGAGCAGCCTCACGCCACTGCCAGTGGATGCAGGCCTGCACCTTGGCCACGGCTTGCCAGGGCTGCCATGGATACATTATTTTATACTTTTTATGTGAGGAGAAATCTGGCTCCTCTTATGAAATCTCCAGAAATTATAAATGTTGGCAAAATAATTCACATTAAAAAAAAAAAAAATACTATGCAGGCCAAAGAAAACATGTCTGAGATTGACTCCAATAGGCTGCCATTTGCAAGCCAACCATGGGTGACCCTCCAGATGAAGGGGCTGTGGGCTAGGACAATGGGCCTTAACCTTATAAGACCCTCCACCCATCCTATTTTATACCAAATATGTGATGACAGCTCTTTACTAACCCAAAGTAAAATGTATAGTAACATAACCTTTCTATAAATATAGATAGATATAGTTTTTAAAAATTGAATATAATGCCCTAACTTTTGATCCAAAGGGAAATGTTCTAAAAGTATTTTATAATGAAATGGTATGTATTTTGATAGGACAATACTCAAATGCAATTATACTATAAGATTTCCAGAACGACCTCCAAGACAAGGCATCATCCCTGTTTAGATTCTTTCTTCTGGAATGAATAGGGTCTGTCCTTGAGGTTTTTTTTGTGTTTGTTTCTTGTTTTCCTGGCAAGAGCTTCTACTTGGTGGTCACCTTCAATTCGCCTCTAAACTTGGTTTGGCAACACTTTTCTCATGGCTTAGAGGTAGAAGAACCCCTCTGAGACCACCCTTTGGGATTTCTGCCCGTTTCCTGGGCCCCACTCTCTATTGGATACCAGATCCCCTTTAAGGTAGGAGTGAAGGCAGAAACATAGAGTTAGCGTGTTTTCCTTCTCCCTGAGTCACTGAGGAAATTAAAGGCATAAACAGAGTTGAGGTCCTGCTGACATCACTAACTGCATTTTGGTATTCAATTTGTTCTTAGAGGATTAAACCCACTCTCAGTGTAAATTCATTATGGCTGTTTCTCTGCAGTTTAATATGTCCTTATGTTCCAAGCTTTACTAAGTTTTAAAAAAGCTGTTTCTGTTCCTTTTTTAATCTGTAACTATTAATTTTCTAAAGTGGAGTTTTTAATACAAATAATGGGTTTTAATACCAAAGAGTTGCTGCCAATTTTCTGTTGCTTTCACAGTTTATAAATTATTCTCACCTTCATAAAAATCATAGGTACACATTGTATGTCCAATGAGGGTTGGGAAGTTGAGAATTTCTTTGCTGCAGTTGAATAGTTCCTCAGCCAGTTCCTTGTCAAGTTCAGTACTTCGGGTGACGATGTTGTCCAAGATGACCTGTTCAAACCTGGGCTTAAAGAAGGAATCTACAGCTGTATCTGTTATCACAACAGACCCCGGAGCAATCCCTGCAATGTGGAAATGAACGAACTGATTACAGAAGAATGTCAGTTTGAGTCTACGTTTGACACAGTGTATGATCCATTCTGCTAACATTGATTAATGCAAGTTGCTAATGATTTGTCCTATTTTCATCTTTTAAATTATTTTCTTTTCCAAATGCAATTAAATAATAATATTCAGAACAGGCATTTATATTTGCTGTCTTTCCAGATTCACATTTACAGTGTGAGGGGTTTTCGATTTCAAGACAAACATGACCCTTGGACATGCAAATTAGTGCCAGTCTTCGGGCCCAAATTTGAATAAATTAGGTCAGAAATAAACTAAATGAGCCTGTACGCAAGTAGCTTTCATGAAATGATGTGACTACTTGATACTTAATCTTTTCTACAATGCCTTGATGACTATAATTTCTTTGCCTCTGTAGCCTTTCTTCCTTCTGATTCTAGTCACAAAGAGTCTCCCCTTTTTCCCTCCTTCTCTCCCGACCCCATGTAACTTAGGCCTGTTGGCTGACCTTCCATTGCTACCAAGTCTGGCTTGCTCACCAGACTCAGGCTTGCTTGAGAAACTGTTTTCTCGCAACTGTTATTCTCCTTGCCTGGAATGTTCTCTCTTTCTCCCTAACACACATTTGTCAGGCTAACACCAGTGTCTACTCTAGTGTAGCACTGTGCTCATCACATTATAGGTACTAAAAAAAAAAAATGCTGAATGAGCGAATGCTTCCATAGAGATGTCATATGCTATGGCCCATGCCAAATCCAGCCCACTGCCTGTCTGTGAAAATAAAGTTTTATCGAAACACAGTCACACTAATTCATTTACATATTGTCTAAGGCTGCTTTCATACTATTTCAGCAGAGTTGAGACTTTGCAACAGAAACCATATGGCCTGTAAAGTCTAAAATATTGACTCTCTGGTCCTTTACAGAAAAAGTTTCCCAACCCCTGCCATAGAGAATAGCCATATCCTTGGATGTAAATTCCAATATTGATCAAAGAGTTAATTACATAACACTCTGGAAGATCCAGGTAGAGACCCAAGTTGACTTCTGATGTTAGAACCTCAGTGGTTCCATGGGCTATGGAGACAGATACTTGTATCCCACAACCCAAGAATAAGTCAAGCAAGTGGCTCCCTAAATTATTTACAATGTCCTGATAAGAATAGAAAAGTGACTGAGAAGGAAGTTAAGATGTCCTCATCAAAAGTGATGTTATTCAGGTACCATCTTAATATTTACATGTTGGAGCATTTATGTCATAATTAAAGTCTCTCAACAGCCAAAATACTACTTAACCAAGTACTTTATCTTCATCAAGGGGTGTTGACTCATCTAAGGAGTGGTAGTGTTAGCAAAAGAATAAGCTGTACCTCTTTCATCCCCTAATGCAATGCTGCTTTAAACAAAACAAACAAGCACACCTACCTATAAGCTAAGAGTCCTAATGGGGACAAAATTTCAAAACAGTTTTTGAAGCGCAGGTGATTTAATTCACCATCGTTTGTAGGTTTTCACCATGCTACTGGTATAGCCTGTGTGCTGTGTACAACATGTTTCCATGAAACAAAAGACCTAGAATCTAAGATCTTGGGGTAAGGTGGTTAAGAGCATGCCTTGCCCATG
Source organism: Cabassous unicinctus (assembly GCA_029593785.1). Lineage (NCBI taxonomy): Eukaryota > Metazoa > Chordata > Mammalia > Cingulata > Chlamyphoridae > Cabassous > Cabassous unicinctus. The sequence continues at coordinate 9,180 of JAQZBX010047530.1, forward strand.
CTGGACACACTAAAACCAAGTAGCAACTGCAGCAGTCAGGATGCACAAGGCATGGGTGTGGGCTGTGGAGACAAAGCCTTGGATCCCACAACCCAAGAATTCCGAGCAGCCTTAATAGAAATGTTATCCATTTGATCCCTGTAGTGGGCTGAAGAGTGTCCCCCTAAAAGATAAGTACAAGTTCTAACCCCCACTACCTGTGAATGTAACCTGATTTGGAAATAGGGTCTTTGCAGATGTAATTAAATGGAGGATCTTGGCATGAGCTCATCTTAGATTTAGGGTGGACCCTAATTCCAATGACTAATATCCTTATCAGAGAAAGGAGAGGGAGCTCTGAGACACAGAGACACAGCAGAGAAGGCCCTATGAGGACTGAGTCAGAGACTGCAGTGACGCACCTATAAGCCAAAGAATGTCACAGACTGCCAGCAACCCCCTGACGTGAGGAGACAGGCACGGAACAGATTCTTCCTCAGGGTCTTGAGAAGGAACCAACCCTGCTGACACCTTGATTTCTGACTTCTGGCCCCCAGAACTTTGAGAGAAATGAATCTCCATTGTTTTCGGACACCCAATTTGTGGTGATGTGTTGTGGTAGCCCTCAGAAATTAATACATTCCCAATTGTAGAATATATATTCAACAGTACTATTGGTTATTTGGGATGTCATTGAATAGACTTCAGTCCAGAAGGATACCAGATCTAACAGTACCTGCTCCTGCATTCTCCTTCTCTTGCTGGATGGGCATACACAGACGCCTACTCTCTCCCATCTGTGAGAGCCTTGGCTGGACTTTGATTCCTGTACCCCAGCAGCAAAAAGGCCATGATCCCAGCCATGTCTGATTCTAGTGAAGCATGGCTGTGCCATCTGTGGTTCTGTAGTTTTGGACAAATCACTTCTCTAGTTCTTTGTTTGAGGATTTCTGAGGTCTCTTCTTGCTCCACGAATGTGTAATTCTAAACCCTTTCTCTTCTTAAACCGCAGCCTTTTTATAGTTCCCAGTCCCTCTTGTCACTCTTCAATCAGTTATAATGCCCTGTCTGTATCTGCATTTGATGACATAGTAGAATCACACCCTGACAAGTTCTGCTCCTTAAATAAAGGTTGAAGAAGAAAGAGAACTCCTCAAAACTTTACTTCAGCCATGTGTGGTAGCATAAGTAAGGCCCCTTTATAGCTGCCTGACCAACCTAGGAAGAGGGGAGGGGATGTCCCTTGGCCCTTCCCTAAAGGCCCAGTCTGGTCTCTTTCTGGAGTTTGATGAAGAAAAGACA
>JAQZBX010047531.1:0-20441 GCA_029593785.1 Cabassous unicinctus
GATCCGGGATGCAGGAAGCTGAGAGCGAGGCTGACTGGAGCAGGCGGGCGCTGCGCACTTTTGAGACGCTCCCTAGGGTGGAACCCCGGCTCCGCGCGGGCTCCGCAGGCGGGCAGGAGGCGGGGCGGGGCGAAGAGCGCCCAGGGAAAGGCCGGCACTTTGGCGACGCTCCCTGAGCCGCCGGCCGCAGCCGCCACCGGGCGCCGGGCGGGCAGGCGGGTGGAGGCGCCCAGCCGCGGGCGGGGGCGCAGGGGGCGGGCCGCTCCGCACGGAGAAAAGCGCCGGCCCGAGGGCCCGCGGCCGGGCCGCCTAGGTGAGCGTGCCGAGGCGGCAGCGGCGCAGGCTTCCAGGTGGGTGCGGGCTCCCGGGCGGGGCGGGCGTCCCCGCTGCGGGCGCAGCTTCGGAGCCTCCGGACCCCACCCCGCGGGCCGCGCGGGGCGCAGGGGCTGGGCGGCGCTAGGGTCCCGCCCGAGCCCCTCAACTTTTTCTGGACCCAGGGCGGGGGCCGATGCCGCCGGACGTGCGGGGCTTGGCTGGGTTGGGGGACCCGGACTCCGGGGAGGGGGCTTCCTGGAGACAAAGGCTCTCTGCCCGGGGGCCGCGGGCGTGGGTCGGCGCCTCTGGGGTCTTTGTGTGTCTGCGTCCCTGTGCAGCCAGCGTTTGTGGGTCTTTGTGGATTTGGGGTCCGGGGACGTGCATCTCTGGGTCTGGCCGGACATGCATTTCCTTGTGCTTTGTGTGTCCGTTGACGCGGCTTTGCGTGGCTTTTTCGCGCCTTGTGCCCACGTTTTGTAGGTGCCTCGTTGTGTGTCCATGTACGTGGTCTGGGTCTGTCGACGTGTCTGGGTTGGGTGTCCCTGGAGTGTGTGTGCGCCGAAAACCAGACGCCGCCCCTACTCCTCGCTCCCCCGCTGTCCACCCGGGCCCCCGACTTGGCTTCAAACTTTTCTCCCGGTTCCTCGGGCAACAGCCCGGGTCCTCCTCCCCTCTGCAGCCCGGGCGGGGGGCGCTGGCAGCCCTCCCCTCTCCCACCTCCTGCGGTTCTTAGGACCGCGAGGGGATGGAGTAGGATCAGCGCCCGGGGGGCTGGCGGGGGGCTTGGGCTGGGCGGAGCGTGCGGGACACCCCTTGCCGGACCCGGCTGGGAGGAGGGAGGGAAACGGCCTGTCCCGGGCTTCTGCCAGGAGCTGGAGACAGGAGACAGAGTGTTATGTGTTTGTGACCGAGAGAGACATGTCTGCGTGGCCGAAAGGCCGGCCCCAGTGCGCTTGGAGATCCGCTCTCCTCTTGCATTCCGCCCCCGGAGTGGGGGAAACCAGCCCTCAGATCCCCAAGGTGAGAAGGTGACACTTTCCTGGTGCTGCTGTGAGCGTCGGGGTCCAAGCCTGCCGGTGGCTGTCGGCTCCCAGAACCCCCAGATGAGATGCGGAGAGTAGGAGTCTTGCACATACACTGGTTTTGAATGGGACGACCACTTGCCAGCTCTACGGCTCTGGGCAAGTTGCTCAGCCTCTCTGAGTCGCTGTCACCCTGTAATAGACCAGAAGGGGCTCGCAGCCTGGAGCCTGCGGTAGGGATAAGGAGAGCCGCCTGCCCACTCTTGGCTACGGTGAGGAGGTGACACTCAGGAACTTCTGCGATCCTTCCACGTTACCTGCTCTGCCCTTTGGATAAGTCCAGGCTTGCAGATCCCAGGACTGACCGGAGGGGAAGGGCTTCTAGCCATGGGTGCCTGCTGGGCTTTTAATCCTGGGTCCAAAAGATAAGCCTAATACCCAAACCTAGTGTTAACCTAGAACTTGAGGGAGGCCCCTCACCTGGGAAGGGTGACCTGGGCACTTTTCCCTCTCTGGGCCTCAGTCTCCCCAACTGGATTGGGGGTTGTTGACAGCCTCTCTTGTCCCATCGAGCTCCTGCTGACGGCTTGAGATCCCAGCCCCTGGAAACACTTGGATATTAAACACATACCCCCATTTGACTTGGCCAATTCCCAGGCACTAATTTGCCCTTCTGAAGTAGTCAAGGGGAGGGTGGCAGCTTCGAGGTCAAGAAAGGAATGAAGTGAGGTGGGTCTGGGGTCCTGGGCCCTGGGGAAGATCCACTTCACACACCTTCCACCTACCCTTCTCCCCACCCCCCAACTCCCTCATGGGGTTGAAAGTTATGTTTAAATGGGAGATTGTGGGTGGGTAGAGTTAGGATTTCCTTCTTAATCATAACTTCTGGGTTTCAAAGCAGGGCTGAACTTCAGAGTCCATTCATCCTTTCTCATTAAGGCTGAGTTGGGCACTAAGGATTCTTGAGTAAAGAGGGCTTGACCCACCCTGGAAGAGAGGTGCCAAGGGACTAACTTAGGGGAGGGGGCCAGATGGAGGAAGTTAGTGGTTCTAACTCCTGCTCAGGGTTTTGAAGTGAGTGAATATGCAGGGGAGGCAGGAAGGGTCTCCCACAGAAGGAACAGCATACGCAGGGCTCCGTGCGTTCTGGAAACCGCATGGAGGTAATCAGCATTGTGGACTTCAGATGCAAGGTCTTGGAGGTAGACAGTAGGAGTTGAACTCCAGGCTGGGAGGGGAAGGCAGGCGCCAAGGCTGGGGCTGACTCACAAGGGCCTTGAACGCCAGGCCTAGGAGCTGGGCTTTTGAACCTGCAGGCATTGGGGAACCACTGGAGGGTTTAAATAGTCATGACAGGGTGGGATTGGTAATTCTCAGAAGACTTCCTCTGGTTTGGGGTGGTGATGGGGGCTGGAAGACCAAGCTGGAGAGTGAGTGCTCTAGCTTCTTAAGAGTCCCATGTACCTCGGTTCTACTCCCCCTCCATTGTGCCCAGCTCTGGGGCCTTTACTTCTCTGATCCTCAGTTTCCTCATCCTTCAAATGGGGAGAGTAATTTCTGCTTCACTGATCTGTTGTGAATGTTAAATAGGGTAATGAATTACATATGCTAATAAAATGAAAAGTGCTTTGTAATATGTATTACATTGTGCAGACGGTTCTTAGGTTACACTGACAATGGAAGGCAGAGATGGCATCTACAGTGGTCCTGAGCCTGATTCACCACCTGGGGAAGCCCTGAGTACCCTGCAAGACCGGGGCCCGTTGTTCTCCTCCTCCCCAAGCAGAGAGAAGCTTTCAGTCCACATTTTATCCACCTGGTTTACTCCCACCTTCCCATGGCCAGGCCCCGGGCAGGAGAGGAGCTGGACACAGTCAGATTCGTAGACAGCCACAGACCACGAAGTGGGCCAGTGCCGTGACAGGGGCAGCCCAGGTGATCCTTGCTGGATGAGGGGCAGGTTTGAGGGGGAAGGCCTCAGACGAGGTGCCATTTGAATCCAGTAAGTGACAGTTTGCATGGTAGACAAAGAAAAGACAGGCATTTTTGTCTTCATCAGAGGCCTGTGCAAACACTTGGGGCCCTGGAGAGCGATGGGTCCCTGGGCTGGAAAGCTCTCTTTATGGGATGGTTTTAAACAAGGGAGCAGTGGTGGGTTCCGGCCCTTCTGTTGGAAAATGCACTCTGAGGTAACTGCCCAGCTCAGTGGTGAGGGCGAGAGTGACCCACCCACCCAGGGGTACCTGGTGGACTAGGCACCATGTCCTCATTCTGGCATGGGCAACACAACTGCTTCGGCCTCCTTTGGCCTCTACAGACCTTTCCAGCTCTCCCTTGCCAAGTCCCCTGGTAGAGTCTGGGCAGCACCTTGCAGCCCCAGCACATCCCCGCATGGTGCACTGAGAAAGAATCTAAGGCCTCGGGATGAATTTTGGATTCTTCTCCATCCTCTGCTGCCCCTGCCTTGCCTTATGATCTGCTAGTGTCATAGCTCCGTTTTCCTTCCTGGTCCTTAAAATAGCCCCTTCTGGGGCAGGGACCATCATAGTGGCTTGTTGGGAGCAATTACAGAATTATCACGTTATAGATGAAGACTCAGACGCAGAGGGGTGAGGGCACACCCAAGCCTCATAGCAAGTCGAGGGAGGCACTGGGGTTGGCGTCCTGTTTGCTTGGCCCCAAAAGCCGTTTCCTCTGCTCCACAGTACCTCCCCATGTGTCTATGCATGCTGCCTCAGACCAAGTCACTTAAAAATCTTCAGGAAGAAGACGTGTTGGAGGGAGAAAATAGTATTGGGAGTCCTGCCATTTTCTTGCAGGTTATACTCTTAGGGGCGACGTCGTTGGGCCTCCAGGCTCCACCTGCACCAAGGGCGATGGCATGGAGGGGCTGGGCACTGGGAGTCACAGTACATGGGTTCTGATGGCAGTTCTCTGTCCTCACTGGCTCTGCGACTCTGGACGGGCCATTGTCCCGTCCGTGGGCCTCTTTTTATAAAATAGGGACGATGCCATTTAACCTGTTGAGCTTGTGGGGTGGCTGAACAGATAAGATTATACTTGGGGGTGCACTGGAAATGTTGAGAGGTGTCCTATGGTGAGGTGGTAGTTTCTAAATACCTGCTGCAGCTTCATGGAATACCCTCTTGGTGCCAGGCCCAGGGCTCAATTCCAAGGCCACAGAAGTGAATGCAGCCCCATCCGTGCCCAGACGGGTCAACACGTACTTATAGTCCAGCACAGTCAGCTCAAAAATAGCATCTGTACATGCCACTCATAAGTCGAGGCAGAGTGGTATAAGGAACAACAGATCTGAGCTAAGACATCTGGGTTCTAGTACTGGTTCCTCCTCTATTACCCAGCCGAATAATGTCCATCCTTGTCTGCAAAATAGAGTGGCCCCGTGGCCAAGGACTGTGGTGAGGAAGAATCGAGATGCTGGCGTGGAAGCGCGTGGTGAGCTGACGTGTTTGCACAGATGTGCGGCATTAGCAAAACTGTTGGGGAGAGCCAGCCCACAAGGCTCCGGGAGTTTGGCCCTGAAATTCTTTCTGCCTTGCATTTTCAGAGCTGACTAAGTGGTTGAAGGGCAGGACATTTATGAAATTTCCACCTAGGGATTTCGTTAGCGTCCGCTTGAGTGAGATCATGGCTAAGGGGCGCAGGGTGGAAGGCAGCTCAGCATTGAAGAGCAGCTGGTGGAGGCAAAGGCCCATCTCAAGTGGGTGCTGGGGCTCTGGTCCAGGCCGAGACTTGGCCCCCTGCCCACCTTGTTCCTGTGCCAGGGGCTCCCTGTTAAAGTGTGAGGGGTGGCGCCAGAGACACTGCGGGCAACACTGAGAGCCGGTGGCTGGGGCCAGGAAGGCCCAAGCTGGAACCCCTAGCCCCAGAGAGTGCTCCTCAGAGGAGAAACGGGGTCGGGGCCTTACCACCAAGCACCAGGAAAATGACTGGGGAACTTTGGTTCAAGCTGGCACGTACCTGCTGCACGGCTGCCCTGCCTTAGATGCTTGGGTAGGGACAACCATAAGGCAGAATGGCATGATTGTTGCCTTCAGGAAGCTGAATAAATCATCACCATCGTGGTCTGCTCTTAACATGTGGCAGATATTGAGCTGGATGCTTCACTGTTCTGCCATTTAATCCTTTTGACAACCCTGTATTGTCATCCCTGTTGGGGAAGCAGACTCCGCGAGGTTGAGACTTGCCCAAGGCTGGTAGGTGACAGAGTGGGTTTTACACCTGGGACTGAGTCCAGCGCTTGACTCTTAACTGTTTGGCTCTTTCATCCGGCGGTGTTTGCCACACGCCTGCCAGGCCCGGCTCTGACCTCAGGTGGGGGTAAGGATTGCAAAGACAAAGGCAGGGTCACTGCCCCAAGTTGCTCACGCCTCAAGTCAGGAAAGGGGCAGGTATGTAACGGCAGAGTCTTTACTCAACGCACGTGCGAAAGGTGTGTATCGAGACAGCCTGTGGTGTGAGCAAGCGGGGAATGGAGACAGGAGGGAGGGGTGGCCTGGAGCCCAGTGGACAGAGCGGGCTTTGTTCCTTTGGCGGGGCCAGGGCAGGCCTGGTGGACACACAGAGCTGGCAGCAGTGGGAGGCCCCGGGACCCAGGCTCTGGGTTCTGCTTTGCCATCACTGCCCTTCTCGGGGCCTCAGTAACCTGTAGTCTCACAGGTGCCTTCCAGCGCCCAAGTCCTAGAATTCTCGGACTTTTGAGGAAAAGTACGAGCAGAGGCCGAGTGTTGTTTCAGAGGCTGTCATGTGAAGGCTATTTTTGATCTGGCTACCGAGAAGCGTTCAAACGCAGATGAGGAGCTCATTCGGGGGAGAGGACGGACACTTTGCAGAGGCCTCTGTGCCAGGGAAAGCTTGATTTTTGTAGGCCAGAGTAGCTCCCGAGAGGGTTTTGATAAGGGGAGAGCTGTGGCCAGAGCTGTTTTAGGGAGGCCTCTGAAGGCAGGGTTCTGCCTGGAGCCTGCTTTGGCCACACCATGTACCCCTTTGTCCTCAAAGGCCATCAGCAGACCTTTCCTTGGGGTCTCCATGGGCCTGGGCCTGGGAGCAGAGCAGTGAATAAGGTCCCTGTCCTGGAGGACCTTACAATACGGGGACCTCGAATCCAGGGTGGATGCGGTTTCTGAGTCCCTGTCCTCCTGCCCTGGTTTTCTGTAACTTATTTGACCAGAGGATGTCCTTGATCTACAGGTCAAGGTTTGGAAAAGAAGTGATGGACTTTGGTCAAAAATTCCCGTTTCTCCCCTGGCTTCCTGTCTGCCCGTTCCTATCCCACATGGCAGGCCCTTGCTGTGTTCCCCTGAAGGGAGGCTGTGTTAGTGCCATTTTACAAAGGAGAAAACTCAGGCTCAAGACAAAGAAATAAAACTGTGAAGGCCACAGAGCTAGTGGCAGAGCTGGGATAGAGTCCTGGTCTCTGGGGTTCAAGGCTGGTGCTGGTTGTTATGGTTCCATCTTCAGGTCCCATTGTTGGCCTGCAAGCCCCGTGAGGATGGGGGCCTTTCACTTAGTTGACGTTCAGTAAATGCTTCTGTTAAATTTTAAAATCTTGACATGCTGGAGCTGGATTATCTAGATTAAACCCCTCATTGTGAAGCTGGAGAAACTGAGGCTCAGAGAGGGGAGGGTATTTGTCCAAGGATTCAGACGGTCCTTGGCAAAGCAGGGCTAAGACCCAGGAGTCCTAACTGCCTCCTGGGACTGGTCTGGCTGCCATACCAGTAGCCCTTTTCCCTCCTCCTCTGTTCTCTTCAGTCTAGGAGAGCCCTACACCCCCGTGGCCCGAGCACCTGCCAGGAACTTGGCGCTGTGCTGGGCATTTCACACCTGTGAGCTCTGATCCTCACAGCAAGCCGTGCAGAAGGGATTATTGTCTCCTTATTTTAGATGAGGAAACCTGAAAGAGAGGAGGTCTGTTGGCGAAGCTGCACAGTTTAGCAAGTGACTCCTGCTCCCTTGCACTGCAGCCCCAGGATTAGAGCTCCTTCCATTAGAGGCATCATTGATTCCAGAAGGGGCCAACTCTGATCGATGGCAGAGATAGAGGCCTCATGTTGAGAAGAATCCTGAGGCCCTGTCCAGACTCCACAGGCAGCAGGGCAGTGATTGACTAATGACGCCTGCAGTGGACCTGGGGGCAGAGAGTAGGAATGAAAACACACAGTCATTCCATTGCATGTTTTCTACCCCTTGGGGCCTCAGAACTCTATTGGGATGTTCGGTTTCTCAGATTCTCTGAGGACAATGGGACCGGCATTACTATCCCAGGTTTACAGTTGAAGGAAGCTGGTCCAGAGAGGTGAAGTAGCTTGTCCAGTCCACACTGCAAGTGAGCGTCCGAGGCCTGCCGCCTCTCCGTGAAGGCCCTTCCCTCTCCATAGAGCTGAGGTTATTGTCAAGAGAAACTCCCATTACTCTTCCCTTCTCAGAGCCAGGGCCCTCTGGCCTTCCTAGAAAGAACTGCAATCCAGGAGGACACTGATAAGAGCTTTGGCATGTTGGATACATGTTTGCTGAAGGACAGAGGAAGAGAGGGGATGTCAGCGGTCAGGCCCGCCCACCAATCCCCTCTGGACAAAGGCCAGGTGATGGCTGACACCACCAGCCCTTCCCCTGTGTCGGGCGCCCCGGCCAGATGCCTAACTTCCATCATATCGTTTCATCTTCACAGTCCCAGGAGATGGATTTTTTTTTTTTTTTTTAAGATTTATTTTATTTATTTATTTCTCCCCACCCCCTCATTGGTTTTCACTCCCTGTGTCTGTTCATTTCCTTATTTCTTTTAGGAGGCACCGGGAGCTGAACCCGGGACCTCTGATGTGGGAGGGAGGTGCTCAGTTGCTTGAACCACCACCGCTCCCTGCTTTGTTGTGTCTTTATGTTCTTCCTCCCCGTGTCTCTTGTTGTGTCATCTTGCTGCATCAGCTTGCCACGCCTGCACGTCACGTCAGCTCGCTGTCTTCTTTAGGAGGCACCGGGAACCTCTGCTCCCTACTTTGTTGTGTCTCTCATTATGTTTTTTCTTCTTGTGTCTCTTGTTGTGTCACCTTGCCATGCCTGCCCGTTGCGCTAGCTTGCTGTCCTCTTTAGGAGGCACTGGGATCCAAACCAGCGACCTCCCATGTGGTAGGCAGGAGCCCAGTCACCTGAGCCACATCCACATCCCTGAGATGGATATTAATATCTTCATTTTACACATGAGGAGACTGAGGCTCAATCAACTGTGGCTAGCCAAGACCAGAGAAAGCAGAGAGGGCCAGGGAGGCAAGCCTAGGAGTCTTACTCAGTGTGTCAGGCTTTCTTTAGTATAAATGAGAAAATAGGAATAAAGTAGATTGACATGTTTAAGTCACTAATGTCCTACCATCTAAAGAAAACCTGCTGTTATGTCCTTATACTTCCTTCTAGACTTCCCAAATCAGTACTTTTTTTAATGCATACTTATAATTTCTTTGGACATGCAACTTATCTTTAAACCACGTAGTATTATGGCATCAGCCTCCTCCAAGAGATTGCAAACTCTGCTGAGCATTATTCTCATTGACTCCATAAGATCCCTAGCAGAATTTTAACAGTCGACTTGAGAGGGGTGGGGGAAGCACTGGGCCTGGAGTCAGGAGACTGAGCCCTGAGCACTGGGCCTGCCACTGCCTCACCAGGCTCCGTGGACAAGTCACTGCAGATTCTCTGGGCCACAGTCTCCTCATTGGTAAAGCCAGGGGTGGCCACCCTTGCAGGATCAAAGGAGCAAAGGCTCTTGGTATACTAAAGGGCTGTGCCTCTGGAAGGAGCAGTTTTCCCTTTCTTCGCTCACTGTCCTCAGAAAGTTCTGCCCTCCCCTTGACTTCTACACCTCTTTCTTAAGGGGGCCTTGAAGTTTCAGTGCCGGACGTCGGCATCTCTGGGGCACTTTCAGTGGGGCGTAGTGAGGCTGAAGTCCATTTATATGAGGAGGGCAGAAGTGACCGCCCCGAGGTGCAGGGGACAAGGCTAGGCCCAAAGAGGGGCAGTGGGCCCCTCCCTCTGCAGGGCAAGTATTTGGGTGGTGTTTGGGCTGCTGGTTACATAAGCAGGAGGTCATGGGGGCTCACTTGGTGTTTAATGAACATATTGTATAATCACCTTTGGGAACCAGAGGGTAATCTCTGGGCCCTCTGTGGGTGTTTGTTTAAACCCTGGGAAACGGTGGGTATGAGCAGATTGGCTTGGCGGGGAAGGCGGGGCCCTTGGTAATGAACCCTGCACTGAGGAACTCACCCATGGGAACAAAGGGGGCCTGAAGCAACCTAATATTTTCCTTTTGGTTCCAGACATTGGAACACTCTGTCCTGCCTCAGCTGGGACCAAGCCCAGGATGCACCTGGGCTGGGTTTAATCCTCAAATTGGCCTCCACCAAAGAAGGGGGCGGGAGAGTAGGGGCCTCAGTGGGGGGAGGAACCCCACTTCTCCCTGGGCAGAGCCAGAGTGGGGATCAAGTGGCTGCGGCTTTCACATCTCAGGTAGGGCTGGTAATGCTACCCTGCTGCTTTCCCTGCCCAGCCCCACTCCCTGCAGGCCAGTGGGAGGAAGACGGGGCAGGGGAGAGGGGGCTGGGCATCGTGACAGCTACCCGTTAAAATTGTACAGGGGGGGAAACTGAGGTCTGGGGAAGGGGAGTGTCTCTCTGCCAGCTACCCTGCCAGGCCTGCTAGAGGCAGCAGGTGTAAATGGAGGAATTGGAACTGAGCTGCTCTTGCTTCGGGTCCTGCCCTGCTTTTTACGAGTTTGGGGTAAGACCCTTTTCCTCTGTAGCAGCTGTATCACAGGAGACGGGGCAAGAGGGAAAGGGTCTTTGGGGATAGATGTCCCCAAAGCCCATCTGGTTGTCTAGACACAGGGTCCCCAATCCAACTGGAAGGGAGGATCCTGCCTTTGGAGGACCGAACAGGTGAGGGGGCTGAGAATCCAACCGTGGTCATCCATGACTGGTTGTGAGGTGGAGGGCCATCCTTACTGGGACAGAACCCTGGTCCAGGAGGCTGGAGTCTGGGTCAGGCCTGGCTCAGCCACTGTCCAACCCCAACACTGGGCCACACCACCTCTTTTGTGCCACAGGCAAGCCAGGGTCGTCTAGTTCCACCCCCACTTAGCTATATGGCCGCAGATGCACTTCTTAACCTCCCTGAGTCTTAACTCCCTCTTGTGACATGGAGATGGGTTTCTGCCTAGCGGAATGGTTGTGAGGGCTAAATGAACCCGTGCCCCGAGGCAGCTAGCAAAGTGCACATTCATGCCTCTGACAGATTTCTGGCTGAGTTCACTTCCCGCCTCAGCTGTGAGTCCCTCCCTGGGGGTGCTGGCTCTAGACCAGCCCATGGACCCTAAAGCATCAGAGCTGGAGGAGCCAACCCCCAAAACCATCTAGTCCAGGGGATTTCAAACTGGGTTCCCTAATACCCTATAGCCCCACCCTCGCTTCTGCCAGAGCAGGTCTGCTTTCATCTGCTAATCTTGATTAAGACTCCTGTCCCTCCAGTTTAAAATCCACCATCCTGGCTTAATCCCCTTTACCATACAGATGGGGAGACTGAGACCAGAGAGGAACAGAAGGAAGGGAGACTGGCGGCACCTGTCAGCTGGGTCTAGGGACATTGGCTCGTGTCTCGGGTGGGGTTAGAAGCATCTGGTAACGCGGTGCCAGCTGCCAACACACACCTGTGTCTCTCTCCTCCTAGGCCCCACCATGCCGTGGCCCCTGCTGCTGTTGCTGGCCGTGAGCGGGGCCCAGGCGACCCGGCCCTGCTTCCCTGGGTGCCAATGCGAGGTGGAGACCTTCGGCCTCTTCGACAGCTTCAGCCTGACGCGAGTGGACTGCAGCGGCCTGGGTCCCCACATCATGCCCGTGCCCATTCCTCTGGACACGGCCCACCTGGACCTGTCCTCCAACCGGCTGGAGACGGTGAACGAGTCGGTGCTGGCAGGGCCGGGCTACACCACGCTGGCCGGCCTGGATCTCAGCCACAACCTGCTCACCGGCATCTCGCCCACCGCTTTCTCCCGCCTGCGCTACCTGGAGTCACTGGACCTCAGCCACAACGGCCTGGCAGCCCTGCCGGCCGAGAGCTTTGCCAGCTCACCCCTAAGTGACGTGAACCTCAGCCACAACCAGCTCCGCGAGGTCTCGGTGTCCGCCTTCACCACCCACAGCCAGGGCAGGGCGCTGCATGTGGACCTCTCCCACAACCTTGTCCACCGCCTCGTGCCCCACCCTGCACGGTCCAGCCTGCCCACGCCCACCATCCAGAGCCTGAACCTGGCCTGGAACCGGCTCCGCGCTGTACCCGACCTCCGTGACCTGCCCCTCCGCTATCTCGGCCTGGACGGGAACCCACTGGCGACCATCGGCCCAGGTGCCTTCGCGGGGCTGGCAGGCCTTACGCACCTCTCGCTGGGCAGTCTGCAGGGCCTCCCCCAGCTGGCGCCCTATGGGTTCCGCGAGCTGCCGGGCCTGCAGGTGCTGGACCTGTCAGGCAACCCCAAGCTCCAGTGGGCAGGAGCTGAGGTGTTCTCGGGCCTGGACTCGCTGCAGGAGCTGGACCTGTCGGGCACAGGCCTGGCGCCCCTGCCTGAGACTCTGCTGCACCGCCTCCCAGCACTGCAGAGTGTCAGTGTAGGCCAGGGCGTGCAGTGCCGGCGCCTGGTGCGGGAGGGTGCTTACCCCCGGCAGCCCGGCTCTGGCCCCAAGGTTGCCCTGCACTGCGTGGACACCCGGGAATCTGCTGCCAGGGTCCCAGACACCTTGTGACGAATGGTGTGGCCCCAGGCCACATGACAGACTGCTGCCCTGGGCTTGCCCGGGTCCTGGGTAATTCCTACTTTAATGTGCCAATGCCGGCGGGGACTCTTGCAGGCCAATGTGGTGGCATCACCACAGGAGCCATGGACCTAGGAAGAGGCTTTGGACCTGGGACCAACACCCAGGAGCAAAGTCTGACCCCTTTGTCTCTGTTGATCCCCTAAGCCATGAGCAGAGGGACTTCGATGCCAAACCAGATTCTGGGCCCTTCCTGCTGCCCTTCTCCACTTGTCCCCAAAGTGCCTTCCCTCATGCCTGGGCTAGTCGGACCCATCCCAAGAGGAGGGTGGAAGGGAGCCCCCGCTGCAGGGTGGAGTCCAGTTTCTCGGGGCTGAGCACCCCCTTGGGCCCACAGTCCAGTCACTCAGGGGCATGGGTTTCTTTTGACATAGTCTCTGTCACACGGGGCTCAGGCACATGGGCCCACTTCATTTTCCCTTCCCCTAGAACCCTGGGTAGAACCTTAGTGTATAAGAGACTGGAGAGAAAATCAAGTCTACTTCTACCATGTGACACTTGGGGAAACTTAGGCCTAGAGAAGGAAAAATCATCTGATGTTCTCCAGGGGCAGAGACATGACTGGAGCCCAGCCTCCTGCCTCCCAGCCAGCCCCTGTGTTCTCTAAGTCATCCCCTCCCTCTCCCCTTCCCGGGCTCCCCCTTGCTTCCAAGACCCCCATCCTGCTGTTTCTGCCCCTTTTCCTTTTACTACAGGAGTGGCAGCAGCAGGGCAGGATGGGCTTCGGAACTCAGCCCAGGGACCAGCTGTGTGGCATGGGCTGAGTCAGTTCACCTCTCGGAACCTCTGGAAGCTTGGGATGTGCCAGTCCTAGCCTGTTCTGCACTGTGGAGTGGGGGTCCCTCATGGAGACTGGAAACGTGCCCGTCCCCACCCCACCCCAGGTACAGCCTCTGTGCTCCAGCAAGGAGCTGATGCAGTCCTGGAACCCCTGCCTTGGGAGCTCTGAGAGGCCTCTTGGCTTCAGCCCCCCCAGATCCTGAGCCCAACTGCCTTTGCCCCGCTTCAGAAGGCAGCAGGGTCCCCCACCCAAGTTTGAACTCCACCCACAGGGCCGCATCTCAGCTTCCTAGCCCTGGGCTCTTCTTTGTCTTCACTTTACAGAAATTGTTGCCTTTTTAATGGACTGTCATTTTCAGCCACCCCCTCCCCCGCTGGCAGGGGATGGAAACATGTCATTTGGAAGAGAAGGGGACAGTTGCATTTGCTCCATTTGGTATATTGCGTCATGGGGATATGCTGTGGGGGAGGTTGGGCAGAGGCCAGCCAGCAGTGGGCACGGGGGCCAGTCCCACCAAGGTGCCCGCGGGACAGTGGTAGTGAGGGCTCTGGCTTCCCCCGTCAGCCCATCAGCACCTGAGTGGTCCTTGGTTTAATAACCACTCATTCCAGCTTTCAGCCAGCTCTCACGGACGGATGATCCCTGGGCTGGCCCTGAGGCTGTGAGGACAAAAGGTCAGACCCTGCTTGTTCTTGAAAAGCCCAGTAACCACCAGGATTTGGAGAGTGAGGTGGCATGAGGGACGAAGTTACTGTGGGTGGACTGGACCTTCCACTGCAGCCTGTCCACCTCCTTCATCTCCACACTCCCGGCCACCCCAACTCCACCACCATAGCCTTAAATTTGCCTGGCCCTCACACCTTTACTCACAGCATGCTCCCATCCCTGCCTCAAACTCCTCCCCATCCTAATAGACCCATCTCCTGCTGCCTCCAGTTCCCTCCTCTATGCTCCAACAGTTAAGCACCCTGTTCCCGACTTCTGTTTGCTGGCTGCTGAGCTGGGAAGCGCACCTGCAGACAGCTCCTCTGAATGGGCTGGCTGGCTTCTAACTGGCCAAACATTCCCACCGTCACCAAGGACAACCCTTTCCTGACAGCTACTCTACTGAGCCCTACAGAGGGCAGGAAGGTGAATCTGCCCTGAGGGGACTCTTGTTCCTGTGGTAGGAGAGGGGAGAAGGGCACCTGAGAGCAGCCCAGGGAGCTTGTGGGAGCCCTGCAGAGGGGCTGGCAAGGCTTCCAGGAAACTCAACCACACTTGAGGACGGAAGGGACTGGCTGGGGACAGGATATGGGTGAGCTAAGGCAGGGAGCCCAGGGCATGAGAGAGGAACTTGCCCATTTGGTCACTCAGGCCTCCCCAGGGGGCAGTATCCACCCACTCCCAAGGCGGGCTCAGCGTGGGGAGGGACTGGGGTATGGAGTGGGGGGTGGGGTGGCCAGGGTGAGTCCCGAGCCCCCCACCGCGCCCGCATTCCCTGGGACTAGAGAGGATGGGGGTGGGGGCGGTCCTAGGGAGTTTCACCCAATGGGTCTGAGCCCTCCCAAAGCACTGACTGAGAGAGAAGTCCTTGTTGGAGGGCCGGGGAACACAAGAGTCTTAAACGTGGGGACAAAGCGGTGCGGAAAGGGAAGGCAGAGGACGGAGAGGGAGCCCTGGGGCAGGTCACCTGCTCTGAGCTGCAGCGCCCTCAGCCGCGAAACTGAGCGGTGGTGGAACCGCAGCAGGAGCTTGGGCGTAGACGCCTTCACACTCAGCGGGGTGCGCTCATCCTTGGCACGGGCATTTCCCCACAACCCCCACCCCTGGCCACTGAATGCCTTAGGGAGAGCCTCGGCCCTTCCGGCTCTTGCGGAGGCTCCCAGGCCCGCACCGCAGTGCCACCTAGTGGTCCCGCTTGGCCAGGCGCCCCAGCGCGGAGGAAGCGCCTCAGAAACCACTGGAGGCCAAAGTGGACCTAAGCCGTCTGCGCCTCTAGATCCTTCTCTCCCCCAGCCAGATTACCCTCCTCCTGCCATACTACGCCCTCCTGGAGCCTAGAATGAGGGCATTCGAATCTTACAGAATCACAGATATTAGCGTGAGGAGTACATTTTAGAGTTTATTGGGGGAAAAAAAAAAAAGATTAAAATCCTGGTTCCACCGCTAACCAGTTTTGTTTGGCGGAGTAACTTGAATTCTCTGCGCTTCCGTTTCTCCATCTGGAAAA
The DNA here is from genome assembly GCA_029593785.1 of Cabassous unicinctus. Lineage (NCBI taxonomy): Eukaryota > Metazoa > Chordata > Mammalia > Cingulata > Chlamyphoridae > Cabassous > Cabassous unicinctus. The sequence continues at coordinate 15,205 of JAQZBX010047531.1, forward strand.
CAGATGAAAATATCTTCACACAAACGCCACAGGGTAGTATGAGAAGCAAACGAGATAACATTTGTAAAGAACCAAACACAGTATCTGGTACAACGTCAACAATAAATGCTCATTCCCGCCCTCATTTAACCGTAGAATTATGTAATAGATTACAGAACCATGTAGTCTTGGAATCATATATATATATATTTTTTTGATAAATGACTCAAAAACGAAGAATTTCGTCAACTTTTAGCATCTGGAATTGCAGAACAATACCTTTTAGACCACAGGGTCTTTGCTCTTATGTCCCTGGCATGGAATATTTATTCAACCAATATCAGTTGAATTGTGGAGATGGGGAAACAACTGAGGCAGTTTGCTCCATGGCCCAGGCAGGGTCACAGACATTCCCTTGCATTTCCATAATAATACATTTGGACTTACTGGGCACCTGCCCCTTGCCCTCTGTGCACCTGCTAGCCTTTCCTCCTCACAACAACTACACAAGGTACTGCTGTCACTGTACAGATGAAGAAACCAGCCTGGGCCTCGCTTCGCCGGTCAAGTGGTGATTCCTTCATGCCTGCCCTTTCTGGGCGGGCTGGCTGTGCCGATCCCATGAGTCAGAGAAGTTAGAGGTGCTCTGAGAAACCGAAAAGCATGGGGATTCCCTTTACGTTTCTGTTGGAAATAAATCAGAGAAATCATGCCCCTCTGAGTATCTCCAGTCAGACCATTGGTTCTAGATTCTAGAGCATGAAATGTCAAAGGTTGAAGCCAAAGTCCTTCTGCCATCATTTCACATTTGGGGAGCCTGAGGCCAGCAGAGGAGCAGCCCAAGGTTGCACGGTAGATAGCAGGGTTCTGTACTTCAGAATTAGGTACATAATTTGAGACCCAGTGCAAAATTCAAAACTTATTTCAAAACTTATTTAGTACAGTAGGGCAGTGAACCAAGTACAGGGCCCTTCTAAACACGGGGCTCTATGTGACTGTGCAGGTTGCATGTCCATGAAATCTACCCTGCTGTGCTTGGACCATCCTATTTCTAGAGGAGGAAGGGGCAAATGTGCAGAGAGGGTGGATCAGGAAGGCACAGAGAGTCTATGTGGCTTTGTGTGTGACCCAAGTCCTCTGTAGCTCAGGGAGCCCATCAGACTCTTCCACAGTTTGTGTTATGACACCATCCTCTGACTTCCCCCATTTCCATGCCCAAAGGGCTTTCAGGGAAAGGGGCAGATGGAGATGCAGATGCTATCATCCACCACACCAGCTCATAGGACTGGCAGATTACCAATTTCTTTCGATGGGACTGCCAGGAGTGTGATGGACAGAAGCTTACCCCACTCTGCTCCCTTTATGTGCTTACAGAATTAAAGGTCCATCAGGGAAGCAGATGTGGCTCAAGCAATTGGGTTCCCATCTATCATATAGGAGGTCCAGGGTTCGATTCCCGGGGCATCCTGGTGAAAAGCAAGCTGGCCCACACGGAGTGCTGGCCTATGTGGAGAGCTGGTGCAGCAAGATGACACAACAAAGACACAGAAGAGAGACAATAAGAGACATAGCAGGGAAGCAGATGTGGCTTGTGGGCCTGGGCTTCTGCCTACCACATGGGAGATCCAGGTTCGGTTCCCTGTACCTCCTAAAAAGAGAAGACCAGCACACAACAAACAGACACAGTGAATGTAAACAACGAGGGGTGGGGAGAAATAAATAAATAAAATAAATCTTTAAAAAAAAGAGAGAGAGAGAGAGATAGCAGACCAGGGAGCTGAGGTGGTGCAAGAGATTGAGCAGCCTCTCTCCACTCCGGAAGGTCCCAGGATCAGTTCCTGGGGCCGCCTAAAGAGAAGACAAGCAGACACAGAAGAACACACAGGGGAAGACAGCAAGTGCAAAAAACAATGCGGTGGGTAGGGGGAGTAAATAAATAAATAAATCTTTTAAAAAAATTTTTTTTCAAAGTTCCATCAGTGCTGAAGCCCATTCATACCCAGTACCCACTAAGGGCCAGGTCTATGACAACAGAGGTCATCAAAGAATAATATGGCCTTGCTCAATATTTCATATTCCTTGTTGACTAATTTTCATCAGGAAGCTAGAGTCCATCAATATCTAATGTTTACCAGCCCCTAATGCCCATCAGTGACAGCATCCACCAAAGGGAAAATGTGCAGTGGTAAGCAATATCCACTACTATTTAATGGCCAGTGTTCACATGTAGTGAATTAAAATTGCTCTTTGCATCAACACCTAATGTCAGGCCAGAGCTCAACATCCAGCAACAGCAAATCCTCATCCAGTTAAGTCATGTTCCCTGTGTTTATTCTTTATTTTCATTTATTTAAGTACTGGTGGTTCTGTTTATGGGACTTACTGTGTTTGTTGAGCTTGGCAGAAAATTCTTCCTGTGTTTACTCTTTATTTCTCAAAGCTATTTATCAGTTTATTTTATACACCCATTAGATAGTCAAAGTAGTCAGAAAAAGAGACACTGATTTGAGGACAGAAGGGTCAACCCAGGCACAATTGCCTAATTAGTCGATTCTTAAAAGCAGCAATTTTTTTAAAGTTAAGCAATGGATTGAGGCATCAGCCTTTCAGCTCAGGCAAAAAAGGACAAAGAGCCCTACTTTTGGATGAAAAAAAGAAGCCGTGTTCCCTAAGGCAGATAAACTAGAGTTTAAAGCACTGACTCAAAGTCTCCCTTAGGCAGCATAACTGGTGATTAAGGCTTGGACTCAATGGGAGGCTGCCTGAACTCAAAGCCAAACTATGATGCTAGAGGCAAGATCATGAGACCCATAAAGAAGGAAGTAGAAGGATAGGGCCTTTTATATGTGCTGCCTTCTCCACCAAAAGCTAGATGTCATGGGGCAAGCCACTCAACTACTCTCTTAGCCTCAGTTTCCACATCTGCAAAATGGAGATAAGTAGCTAACTCACAGGATTGTTGTGAGGATTAAATAAGTTAATGTATGTAAATACTTAGAAGAATGCCTTGCATATAATAAGTGCGATGTAAGTGAAATATCTTTACATTGATTTTGAAAATTCTTCTTTTTGTCAAGCTTATGAGCCTGCTGAGGTTCAAAATGTTGTCAAGTAAGGCTTCTTCAGTGGCCATCAACTCCCAGTGGGTGATATCACAGAAGCTGCTATGTTTAGGAATTTGTCTGAAAAGAGATTCTACCCTCTGCACCAGTACATTTCAAAATCACCAAGCCATGCAACTTCCTTCTGGTCTAACACTCTTAACGTCACAGTGCTTAGGAAATGTCCTCATGACCCTTTCCTGCAGTGGGTTTGCCACCATTCTCCCTAAACATTCACAGATGGAATGGGCAGCCTGCTATGATTTGAAAGATATAGGGAAAACTTTCCACTCTTCTCATGCTCCCTAACAGCCTCATTCTCTGCCTGAAATTCCATCATTACTCCTTGGCTATGATTATTGTTTGATGCCCCTCCTAGATAAGCAAAGGCTCAGGATACTAAGTATGATTGGGGGATGGGATGAGGCATGTGGGTTGGGTGTGAAAGTAGGGCATTCTCTAACCAGTGGGGAGCAAGAGGTACCTGAACACTTTCTCAAAATATGGTGTATCTGGAAAAGGGATTACGGGAAGATGGCAAAGTAGGGAGCTCCAGGACTCAGTCCTTCACCAGAACAACTATTAAACAGGTAGGAACTGTCTGAAACAACCATTTTGAAACTCCACAGGCCAGAAAAACACTGTATAGCATCCAGAATAGAACAGGGAAAATTGAAAAATTATGGTAAAAAAACAGTAAATTGCTTTCTCTACACAGCAGCTATCAGCACCCATCCCCACTCTTGTGGCAGGTTGCCATAGGGAGGGTCCAGGCCATGGCTAGGTCCCTGGTGACAGAAAGGGAGATAAAAATTCTCTTCCCCAAGATCAGGGGTGGGTATGGCTGATCACTGATCATGGCTTTTGATTAGTAACTTTGGATTGCTGGGAGCCTGGAGGCTATGAGAAACGTCACTGGAGAAGAGATTTACAGGTGCTATGCTTCCTTAAGGCTGTGGGGGATTGTTAGTTGAAGGGCTACATTTGCTGCATAGGCCAAGAAAGCTCAGCTTTGGGGAGCCATGGAAGAAAGTCTTGGCGCTCATCCTGATCCCCGACTCAGGGCACTTTGGAGCCACTCAGCATCCCCTTCATGGGTCCCTGGTTCTGTTTTGGCTGGGAAAGACTGACTTGGGAAAGTCCTCTCTGGCGTGACCCTCCTCTCAGAATTTGCCCTTTGGACAAAAGCAGTTTGAGACAATGAAAGGAGTGTAAAAAGCTACAGAGGTGGACAATCTGGTGTAAAAGCTTACCGGCTTCAAACACCCAGGAAAAGGAAGTCTGTCTCCTGGGAAACAGAGGGCATAAGCAAACTCCTGTAAAACGACTAAGAAGCAAAAGCCCAGGGGAAGTGGCTGTGGCTCAATTAGTTGGGTTCCCGTTTACCATATGGGAGGCCCCGGGTTCATTTCCTGGGGCCTCCTGGTGAAGGCAAGCCAGCCCGCACAGTGCAGTGAGCGAGCTGGCGCAGCAAGATGACACAGCAGGGGGAGACAAGCGGACACAGAAAAATGCACAGCAAATGGACACAATGAGCAGAAGCAGCAAGGGGAGGATAATAAAATAAATAAAAATAAATCTTAAAAAAAAAAAAAGAAGAAGAAGAAGCAAAAGCCCAGGACAAGACACAGACCCAGAAAGACAGTGAGACCCTACACACTGAATTTGCCTTGGGCAGACCTTCCTGACAGGAGGGCTGAAGTTCAAGAAAATCTCTGTTGCATCACCAGCTGGTTAGAAAACCGAGAAACAGACATCTCAGGAAATAAATTCCATAGTTAGCATTTTAAAATATTAAAATGTACAGTGTGCAACCAAAAATTACAAGACAAAGAAACAGGAAATGATGGCCCATCCAAAGGAAAAGGATAAAAATCCAGAAAATACCAATGAAGAAGACCAGACTGTAGACATACCAAACAAAACCTATGAAAGAAAAAGATCTTAAAAGTGCTCAACATACTATAAAGCCTCTATATTTAATTGTGTGGTACTGGGTGCCTAAGTAGAATGAGCAGTGGATAGAATAGAACATCAAGAAATTCACTCAAGAATAAAGAGAAATTTAGTATATTATAAAGGTATCTCTCAAATCACTAACATAATGATAGATTTTTAAATAAATTGTGTTAGTACAACTAAATGTATATTTGGAAA
>JAQZBX010047532.1:0-20441 GCA_029593785.1 Cabassous unicinctus
TCACCAGTGAGTTTACTGCGTGGATGGCTGATTACATCTGCATCAATCAGGGAGATTGCATGATCAATGGGTTATGCTTTTATCCAATCAGTTGAATGTCTTAAAAGGGGAAATGATTTCAACATTCAGGGAGAATTTCCCAGCTTGTCTTTGGACAGCCAACTTCTCCCAGAAACTCATCAAGGACTTTTCATCAGACTTTCGTCAGAGCCCCTGTCTTGCAACATGCCTGCGGATCCTGGACTTGTGCATCCCCAGGGTCATGTGAGAGACTGTTATAAAATCTCATATTATTGACAGATATCTCCTGTTGATTCTGTTTCCCGAGAGAACCCTGACTAATACAGCATGGTAGACAAAAAACAACTATAAAAAGAAGATTGATATATTTGAACTAAAATGGAGGAAATATGGAGGAACTATTACATATTTAAAAAGGAGTGAGTATGTAAATTCAAGAATAGGTCCTAAAATAAATAAGAAAAAAATAAGCATCAAATTTAAATCTCGGCAAGGCAAATGAACTGAAAAAGAAATTCACAAGAGTAAGTGATATTGGCATTAAAATATGGAAATATTATATAATCAAATATATAAACACTTATCTGTATACATATATAGAAATAAAACATCAAAATGGACTCTATTTTTTAAGGGAAAGAAGTATTAATGAAAGAGTAGAGAAGAGGCAATACATAATGGTAAGGATATGTGAAGCATTAAAAGGAAATCATCTGAAGGACTTATCATCTCCTTCAAAAGCCTTATGAGGATTCCATTATACTGGAAATCATTTAGAAAGATAATCTCAGATATACCCCAAAGATCTTCCTTGGTATATCATCTGTATAAGGGAATAAAAACACATTTGTTGTGGTTGACAAATTGCAGCAAAATAGTTTGGAAATTATTAAGCACAATCAAAAGTAAGATGTTGCCATAGGATGTGGTAAATCTGTCTTTCATAACTTTGCACCAGTATGAGTACTAATGATGGAATCAGCTATTCTTTTTCGGTTTTATAGAACAATAACAGTACCTGATGGTTTTGTCTTTGAATTTCTAAATATGTATGTGGGTAATTTTAATTTCATTTATATGACACTGAAAACTCTAGCAAATAATTGGACACATTCTTCCAACTTCCATATGTGAAAGACAAAAATTACTCAATGACAGAATTTGATTTGTTCAAGATGCTCACTAATGTGTCAGATAATAAAGATATATATCTTACGTGAGTTCAAAAAAGTGTGCCGCATTTAACAAACAATTTCTTTTGAGTAACTTCCCTTAATGCTCTTTTAACATTTTTTCTTCCTCAGGCTGTAGATCAAAGGATTTAACATAGGACTCAGAAAGATATACAAAACAGTAACAATTTTCCCCTGTTCTACAGATGTCTCAGGAGCGGGCCTCAAATACATGCAGAACAGAGTTCCCAAAAAGATGGTGACAGCTATCAGGTGGGACCCACAGGTGGAGAAACCTTTGCACTTCCCCTCAGCCAAGCGGTGCCTAGGATGGCTGTGAATATGAAAATAAAAGAGATGAGGATGGTGGTAATAGAACAGTTTAGGTTGAAGCCAGCAGCACAAACATGGCAGTTTCTTTGATGTAGGTATCTGAGCAGGCAAGGACTATGAGAGGTGGGTCTGCACAGTAAAAGTGGTTGATCTCATTGGGTCCACAGAAGAACAGAAGAAGCATCAGGATGGTCTGTGACAAACCATTAGCAAAGCCATAAATATAGGGAACAGCAACCAGGGAGAGGCAGGTACATTTGGAAATTTTGCTCCCATATAACAAAGGCTTACAGATGGCCATGTAGCAGTCTTAAGCCATTACTGCAAGCATATAATAATCTATAACCACCAGGGGAAAGAAAAAGTGAAATTGTAATAAACAGCCAGTGAAGAACATGGTTTTGTTCTTGGATAATAAGTAGTGCACTAGCATCTGAGGAGTGACAGAGGTGGAGTAATGGAAATCCACAAAGGAGGGATGACTGAGGAAGAAATACATTGGAGTGAGAAGTTTTGAGTAAATTTGTATTAACAAAATCATGGCCATATTGCCAATTACTGTGATAAGATAGACAGCTAGGAAAACAACAGGAAAAATAGGTTGCAACTCGGCTCAATCTATCAGTCCCAGGAGAATAAACTCAGACACAGGTGTGTAGTTTTTCTCTAACACTGTATTTTCTTGGCTTCTAAATCCATCTAAGGGAAAGGATATGAAATTTATTTGTATGTTGTCATTTATCCATTACCCTAATCATATCATCTGAAATTTCTTCCTTTAATGTCAAACGTAACTATATGTGACCTAAAGAAATGCTGAGTAAGCATGTGATATTTTAAACATCTAAATTGATATAGAGCTCCTTATGTATAAAGGGAGTCTTACTTTTTTAAAGTTAAGTCACATTTTCTGTAAATCTTTTTGATATTTGTCAATTTAGAATTACCTTAGACATATGGATGAAAACATTGCTTTTCTTTGAACTTGTAATCATTTGTTTTACAGGATAGCTTTGCAAAGGTATCTAAGGAATTATTCTTGAAACTTACATATGCTGTGACTGGATGAATGGACTTGAACATAAATAGATCTGAAATATGGAGCATATTTTTATAGAACTGGGATCTCCTTTCCTGCCTCTCTGAAGACAAGATCATCTTCCAGCTGTTTCTTTCCCCAACCTGCTTTGCATGTCCATTTTCTCCACTGTAGTTACCTCACTTGGCGCTCTTATCACCAAATCTTGCCTAACTTTTAAGACACAGCTCTGGATCTCCTCAGTTTTATATACGTTTTGCCTGAAGGTGCAAAAATTGGTACTTGGGGATGAATGTAATTCTTACTCTTTTATACCTAAAGTAAAGACATATGCACAGTCTCTAAAGAAATACATACATGTATGTGTATCTATCTAAACCCAGCTATTGGTAATCTCTGTATATCAAGAGATAGATATAATTTTCAGGGTGGGTTGCAGGGGTGATTAGGGAAAAATAATGTATAAAAAGTCTTCCTTTTTGGACCACAATGAAAAAAAAAAGTATGAGAAATATTCCCAGACCATAATGATCTTCTTGTAACTCTACGTCAGCCTACCTCCTTGTAAATTAATAAAAACACTAAAACATGCATTCAACTTGTTATTTAAAATATGTACAGAAATAATACCAAATAATAATAAAAACCAAGTAATTGAGATGGTGCTTAAGATATCCTGATGTGCATTTCCTAACATTTAGCCATGTTAAAAAGTAAACATAGAGACCATCATGGAAAAATCTATATACTTCTTAAGTAACACATAATCAGGTATGGCAATATTATGCGCCCTTTTTAAATTAATACATTGGCAACTTGGAAAACAGGTCATTCCGTAAAGTATTTGTAAATCTGCATTTGGGTGTGCTTCTCCAGCCCATTTTATTACTTTATTCTGGACATGAGGATTTTAGACCTATTGACTAAGGTTACAAGACACAAGACAGGTTAAATAAGTTAATGGATTCATAATTATTTTGAGTTTTACTTTGTTAAAGCTCATAAGATCCAAATGAATTTTATCATAATAATTGTCAAATACACAAGTATTCTTTTGGTGTCAGAATGCAGTCATAGCAAACATTTTTGGACTTTAGTTCATGATTCTTCTTCTTTTCTTCATGATTTATTTAAAATGCCAGCTTGCTCACATCACTTAGTTTAATATAGCACAAAGACCATCAGATTTCCATGGTATTTTTAATGTCTTTTTTATTGAAATATTAATCAAGAGTTGAAATAATTATTGCCATTTATTCCCTCTTTATTGTGAGGAAATAAGGAAATGAAAGCAAATGAACTTTCCAGATGATTTAACTGAAAGTTTTATGGTAATAACAGTCCTTTAAAGAAGCAGAACACACCATCCTACATGGTTTGATCAATGACACCTTAGAGAGAAACATTTGTAGGTGAAAAGAAGTGGTTCTAGGGAGTTTCAGACTTTGTGCTCCTAATATCCACCTTCACCCTTGAGCTTTCTCATATAAGTGATTGTTGCCACTGCTCAGTTCCCCAAGGCATCTAGAAGACAGGTCTTCAAATTTAACAAGGTTGGAGTCCCCTTTACATGTAGTCATGGACGGAGTTGAAGGGGAAAAAGAAGTTTAAGCAAGGCATATTCCTGAAACATATTTTAATTAACTTTAGTCAGATTAGATAGATGATAGATAGATAGATGATAGATAGATAGATAGATAGATAGATAGATAGATAGATAGATAGATAGATAGATAGATTATTGGATTTATTATTTACCCAAAAGAGTTCAATTCATGCTGAAGTGGATACAGCACATTATAAGGTATTATCCTTACAACAGAAAGGTAGCATTGTTAATTCAAAAGAATTCAGAAAGATTATTGAATAACATACCCCTTATTTTTGTTTATGGATCAACAGAAAATAAAAATGCTTAGTTATTGTTAGTCAGCAGAGTGCAACAATTACTGGGAAATATTCTGGAGCCAGAAATCCTGGTTGGAAATCTTAGCTCCTTTAGTTTCTAACTGTGTAGCTTTGGAAAAATCATTAATCTTTTGCCTCATTTCCTCATTCATATAATGTGGTACATAATAGCAACTCCCACCATGCAAGGAGATAATTCAGGTAAAACTTTGTAAATATGCATGCCATGTGGTTAGCTCTTAATAGGTGGTAGATACTATTTTTATTTGGTGACAAAGCCAGGTCTAGTCCAGGACATGACTCATCATCAAAGTGTGGAATCCTTAGTGTCAAGGATTTTGCCTAATCTATAGTTGTATCCTCAGCAGAACCTAGAACAGTGCTTTTCCAGTTGTAGGCAGTAAATAATTGTAGATAGAATGGGTTTTCTCTTATGTCTAGTTCCCTTTCCATTAAGTAAATATCACTCCATTGTACATTTATAAATAATTGTACTGTGAGAATAGAACATAATAAGATACTCATTTTAATAGAGGTATTTATTAATTCATCTGGATATGAGTTTCACTCTTAAGTTTCATGTTTACTAGTTAAAGATTTATTTCTAGATTCCAAATCAAAAAAAGTCTCTAAATCCTACCTAAGAAAGGAGTGTGTTTCCCAGAGACATAGTCATGAGGACCCTGAAATGTTTATAACCCAATTATCACATAGGGAACAAATCCCTATGGTTCAATTATTTATGGCAGGATGTCATTCTCACTATGAACACCAACTACTTTTTCATCTTCTGATAATCCCAAACTCATTGAGGACATGATTTTTACCCACTCTCCAAAATCATAAGAAAATTAAATCTCTTAAGTATGGTGTGATAATGGGATTCATTATTTATTTTAATTTATATTTAAAAGTCTTGATATTTTTTGACAAAGGAATAGTGTGTGGTATAAGAGGAAAATTTTCCATTCTAAAAAACATTTGAAAGATGAATTAATTTTTTTATTTATTTTTCTTTATTTTTAAAGAAGTTTTAGATTATCTAAAATTTACATCAACAATATAAGGCATTCCCATACACACGACCTCCTCCCCTTCCCACACTTTCGCCCATTAACAACATTTTTCATTACATTTGTTATAAGTGATAAGCAGAAATTCAAACATTACTACTAACATGCTCTATAGTTTACATTTTGGTTCATGCTTTGCAACATAAAATTTTATAGATTTTGAAAAAATGTATAATGGCCTGTCTCTGTCATTGCATTATCATACAGAACAATTCCAATGTCCCCAAAACGCCCTATGTTACATCTATTCTTCCCTCTACCTCCCTTCAGGACCTCTCGTGACCACTGTCTTTATATCAATGTTACAAGTTCTTCTATATTAGAATAATAATAAGTCTACTTTAGTCCATAGTTGCATCCCCTCGTTATGTGTGTTCATTCTTCAATACTGAGTATTTTGGTATGGTGATGCCCACACGGTTCCGATTGAGAAGGGCTTAGATCCCATGGGGCAAATGGTTGGAACTGTCTTGCTCACACTTGTAGAACACACCCTGTTTATTGGGGTTGGAGTTTATCCATCATCATCATTTTGTTAGTTGTCCTGGGTAAGTTTGATTAACTGAAAAGTAAGTGTTGGCTGCAACTCTTCTGATATTCAGGGTTCAACAGATTTATGAACAGATGAAGATTAAGTCTCTGGGACATATATTTAATGGGCATAGTCCTAATTATAGGTTCAAATAAAAGAGGCAGAAGAACCATGTTTAGGAAAATTTTAAATGAGTCTAACTCTCATATATTAGGGAGATATCATTTATTCCAAGGTAAGGTCCACCAATGGGGTGCCAATTTCCTGGGGTTGTCTGCCCTACCTATGGTGTCTTGATGTCCCAAAACTCTTGCTTGAGACATTATTTACTGTGGCATTCAGAGTGATCCTCTTGATATGTGCATAAACATAACTTCTGAAATGACTTCCCAACTCACTTTGAAATCTCTTGGCCATAAAAACTCATTTGTATTTAATATTTCCCTCTTTTGGTCAAGGTCTTGTTTCTAATGCATTGCTAGTTGGTGCCTGGTAATGAACCCCCAGGATTCATGTCTCACACTGTGGAGAAAGCACTGAGCTTATATGCTGAGTTTGGCTTAGAGAAAGGCCACATTTGAGTAACAAAAAGTTTTTCAGGAGGCAACTCTTAGGAAATACATATTACTAGGCTAAGTTTCACTTTTACAAGAATAAAGTTCATAAGTACAAGCATTCCTATCAAGGGCTTGGCATATTTGTCTGTCCTCTTTGGTAGGAAGTATATACTCTAGAGATTCTTGCCCCTGTGTTAGAGAAAGTAGCAGGACTCCTCAGCATGGGAATTTATTATTTTGTTGGTTATTGTGTACATCTTGACCCACTGGGATAACACCCCATGACCACATGAACAAATTCATATTCTATAAGCATGCCTCAGGTATATCCTTTACCACACATTCCCCCAATGACACCTTGCACCAGTGATCCTCCCTTGCCATAGCTCTATTTTTTCTCTTATCCAAAACCTCCCGAAAAGCAAAGGCAATTTGTTTTTGCATTGTGACTTTCATCACCATTAGATCTGTTATCTTTTATGTATACTGACAATTTCATCTGTATATTCTCCCAGTGTCTTATTTTTTTTTTTACTTTAGCCTTGAAGAAGCTCTGGGTTGCAGAAACATCACATCAAAAATATAGGGGATTCCCATATACCCCACCCTTTCCCTTTTTCATATTTATTTTCCCCTATTAATAGCATCATACATGAGTATGGTACATTTATTACAATTGATGAACAAAATTGAAGCATTGCTGCAAACTATAGTCAATAGTTTACATTATGCTTTACACTTTGCACAGTATATTTTTATAGGTTTTGACATAATGTATAATGGTTTGTAGACATCATTGCAAAATCATGCAGAACAATTCCAAAGCTCTAAAAATGTTCTATATTCCATCTATTGGCCCCTCCTTGTCCCCTCAGAAGTTATGGTAACCACTAAATTTCAGTTTTTCAAGAATAGGTTCATAGTTACATCCATTAATATTGAGGGCTTGAAAAAAACCATTGAAAGATCAATTAATTTTTGGTGAACTTGGCCTAGGTATTTACTCATGCTGAGCCCTGAACCTTAACCTTTATATAGAAATAATTTTACATAGGTGTGTTGATGGATATTATAGGTATTTTGGTGATTTTCCTATTGCACCTCCTAATTCCAGCCCAGATCTATTCTTCTCTGCCTTGTTTTGTGCACTTGGAGTTTAACACCTAGGGTAGTTTCCAGATGAGTATGACATTGGGTGATGCCAACAGCATTTTAGAGATGGAAAGAAGAGAGGGGTTGCTCAATTTCTTTCTCATTCTGCTCTCACTTCATTATGAAGATGCTAGAATAACTGTATCCCTCTAAGGAGAACTGTGCCCAAGTTGTATGTTGGGATTGAAGGTGGCAAGGGACCTTCTTCCCATTCTAGCTCTCACTGGGCTCGTGTGAAGTACTCACTGCCTCTTCCCCATCAGGACTTGGGGTGGAAATTGCAAAAAGCAATTTTTTCAATTGGCATGCAGGTGCTTCTTCTTCATTGGTTTATTTCCTTAACCTTGCCAATTCTCTCTTTTCATTAATTTATTTTCAGCTAAACCATCTGAGAGGAATTTTGTTTTATGCTGTGTCCCTGACCAGGTCAAAGCAGCACAGTAGTTACTCGATTAATATGCCAGCTGTTTTAGCAGGAATAATAATTATCATGATGATCATTTTTTTTAAAGTTTTGGGATATTTCTAGGCTAACCATTGTTGGAGTTTAAAGGAGCACTGAATGGCCCTCCTCTGGGATCCTGAGTTAATTGCAGACCTCACATAGGAGTCAGATGTTAAAATTGCTAAGAGGATTGCTGATAAACTTGTATTTGAGAATTTGCCTTAGACTTATGCTCTTGTTCTCCTTTCTTCAGACTTGAAATCACTCTCAGCAGAGCAGACTCTTACTCTGTCCTTCCCTATGTGACCAATTTCAGTCACGGAGTGGAGAAGGGGACACATTGGATTTAAATGTGCAATTGCAATGATCCTTTTCATGATCTCTCCAATCTCCATTCCCCTGACTGATGCAGGATCTTGGGGGTTATAGTGAGAGGAACTTGAAATGTCTCCAAAATCTTTATCTCTAATGTCATTTAAGCCTCTCCCATAATTCTTACTATCCTGCCTGGAACCCCCTGTTGATACATTCACTTGAACTAATTTAATTTAAACCAATCTTGAAAGTAGATCCCAGAATCTAAAATGGGTTCCCTGTACTTTGCATTTAATAGATAAGAAGAAATGATCTTAGGTCACTATGAGATGGTGTTATTTATCTGAAAACCCATTACATTTACAACCCTCTACTTATCGTCATTATTTAATTACTCATTTACTATCTCTTCATGAAACCTTAATTCAGCACCTAAAATTTGTTTCAGATCTCTACAGGAGATACCAAGATTAAACTCACATTAATTCTGTCTTCAGAGCACGTATGATATAATAAAAGAAATAGAAAAGATAGAGAAGGAGGCAAAGGCCATAAGGGAGGCAAAGAAAAGCAGCAGGTGTAGGGAAAACTATTCCAGCTGAGGAGGTGACAACCACTGTTATGGAAAGTGCTTTGTGATTACGCAGACAGGAATACCTTCAAAACTGCCCTGAATTTGACCCCAGTATAAAATTGGCATAGTGTGTTTTTGCATTTACCAAGTGATAATATGTGCATCTAATGATTAACTCACAAATTAGGATTCTGCCCATTCAAATGTGACTTTTGTAAACACCTCCAGAGAGAGGAAAAATGATGTTTCATGGATGATTTCATAATGAAATCTTCAGGGATGAGGGTCTCAAGGTTAGCCTTTCAGGTATAAATATTTCCACATTTGAGACCTTTGTGGAGGCTAAGAAAGCACTACATCTTCAAAGGTATGTCTGACTATTTTGAAAATCAGGAACTCATAAGACAAGACATATCATATTGTTTGATTTCTTCCTATTTCCTCTCATCAAACATGGAATGAAATTAGTAGTGATTGTAAGAATTGTGATATTAATTGAAAACCACTGGCAGATAGATCCTAGACTTACTCTGTCAAAGAGAGCAGGTGATTTGTGATGTCAATATTAGGTCATGTCATTCCTGCAACCATCCCTCACCCTATTTCCAAATTTATATCTAGAACTAAGCTATGGCTTAGGGTAGACTCATGTACTGAGCATTACAGGGAATTCAAAAAGTTCATCATGATACCTCCCTTATGATTTAAATGAACCTTTTCTAGCACCATCAGAACAGATTCATGTCCTTTTGCTCAGGGAGAATAAACTATTCTCTACTATGTTCAGGTCCTTTTCAAACTTGCTGGTGATTTTATTGACCTTGTAGTCTAAAGTTCTCACAAAAAGACTCTCCAATGCTGACGGTTTTTGTTTTTCTTTTATTTTCTGCCTTGTAGATAGAGCTTTAAATCTTCATCTATTCTCTGCATATTGAGGTTCCTTTCAATAATTCTTTTATTTAAACTGGAGTTTTTATACATTTAATTATTAATTATCTTCTATTAAAGTCCTTATTTCATCCATTTTCTCACAGGACTACCTCTTGGAAGGAAAAAGCAATGCTAAATTGAGAAGAAATTCTCAAAAATTGGGCATGTGTTTATCGTGGAAGTGTACATAATTGTGTGTCATAGCATGTATCTGCATCTGAAATATTCTCAGCATGGATAAATTTTGCTGGCTTTTTTAAACCCTTTAAAAAAGGGTTTAGTGTGGATGAGAACACATGAGCCTTCCTGCCAGTGGTAGATTGGGTTGTGTACCCTAGAAAAGGCATGTTCTAGGGTCCAAGTTTCTGTGTGTAAATAGGATCTCTTGAAGATGCTATTTTTGGTAAAGATGTGGCATTACTGAATGAGGGTGGATCTTAATCCAGATAACTGGGGCCTCATAAAGAGAAAGCCACAGGGAGAAAGAAGTCAGAAGGCAGAAGTCAACAGAACCCAGGAAAAGAAAGGAGGGACCTTGCCATGTGACATGAGGCAGGAATACAAGCCGAGGAAACTCAGGGATGGTCAGCAGCCAACACCAGACTTCAACAAACTGTAGTGATCCTGTGATTTGGACTTTTTCTAGCCTCAAAACCAAGAGCCAGTAAATCCCTGTGGTTTAAACCAATCCTTCGCATGGAATTTGTCATAGCATGCTGGTTCACTAAGAAAATACCAGACTTCCCCACTCCAGCACATTACCAGAAAGCTAACAATAAAAAGTTCTAATTTCATAAATTGTGTTTCTTCATGGGTCTTCCAAAAACAAACAGTGGTGCTCTGTGTAATAATAATATGTTATCACCATGGGTAAGAAAGTTTTCTTCTTTTCTCTCCTGTTTCTTGAATGCAAGAAAACTTGAGATAGGTTCATGGAAGCTGTCAGGAAAATCTTCTCTTTACAAACTTTTTGAAACCAACAGAAAACATTAAGGGCTAAAGTCAGAGGCTGGTTCTTTTTCTTATTTATAACTGATGGAGAAAACATTTGTGAATGCTGTTGATGGCAAGTTTTATAATTGGGGGCAGAAGCAGCTTTGGTAGAACATCTCAGAACATCTCAGAACCCATTGTTGCTATCAGAGGGTAAACTATGTGAAAGCAACATTTTGATTTTGTTTAAACAGGGTCATTTCGATTGCCTGGAAGTGACTTACAATTATTTGAAAACTTGTTAAAATACCAGTGTTCTCCTACCTAGGCTAGGCTGGGCTGGAAGCCAGGCATTCTAGTTATTAAAAGGTCCATACTTGATTCTGCTATGAAGCCAGTGTTGATAACCACTGATCTAACGTAAGCTTTTAGCTTCTTGAACATGTGATTTTGATAAAGCTGTATAGGCTTACTTTAGAAGGTCAACCTTCTCTGTCTTCCTGGTTTTTGAAAATTTGGTGTGAGGATTATTGGTAACTCAATATTTCAGTCCTGAGTGAACTTTGACCTAATTTCCAGCAGTCCAATCTGCATTTTCTAACCATAAATTACTGAAGTGTTGTAACCAGCATGTCATATTAGAACAAACCCCTAATCTGCTTCCTATTTCTACTTGTGCTCCCTCCTGTACATTTTCCACATGGTAGCTATGAGTTTTTGTAAAGCCTCAGTGTCCATGAAGCCACTGGTGATATTAGAAAGCTACAAAATCCTCATACAATGAAAAAGCAACTGTAGTGAGTTGGCAAAGTAACCTCATGAATCATCCACCCATTCAAGTGACTCTTACTTAGTATTTAACATGACTTCAGCACTCATTGAGTGGAAAACATAAATTTCTTCCCCTCTTGTGGCTAAAATTTTAATGGGAGGGGACAGACAACAAAGATATGTAAAGATAATAATTGCAGGAAGCGCTTGATAAGTGATGTGAAGAAAAATAAAGCATGTTTCATGAGTAAAGAATAATTTGGAATGGTGCTAATTTAGACAGGTGGCCAGGAAACTAATTGGAAACATTAGGATGAGGTGTTATTAGAAGAGAGATGTAGATGAAATGACAAACAAAGTTACTCAATGTTATGGGGAAAGAGAATTCTAGGTGGAGGTAATAGCAAATGCAAAAGCCATAAGATGGGAATGTGCTGAGCCTGTTCAAGGAAGAGCTAGAAGGTCAATGCAGCAGGAGCAGAATGACTAAAGGAGAAAGTGGTAGGAAAAGGGTTTGGAGAGGTAGCTGGGAAAATATCAAGCAGGCTCTTACAGAAGATGGTAAGGAGTTTAGATTTTAGCTCAAACCTAACTGATGGAAAGACTTGGACCATTTTAATTAATCATTAACCTGTTGTTTTATGTTTAGAAGGGATCACTGCCTGTTTTTGGCCCAAAGAGGATTACAAGTGTTGAAGAAGGGAGAAATTGCAGTAAATTCAGCATGGGTTGGTTTTATCTTAGACTTCATTGTTAGCAGAGGAAGTGTTGACAAGTGGTTTTCACATTCATTATATAATATTTTGAAGGTGTAGCTGACAGGATTTCCTGATGGTTTGGATGCAGGTGTAAGGGAAAGGTATTGAGATAAATGGGTATATTGGGAGATGAGGAGAGTGGTGACATAAGAGATAGAAATTAGGTGAAGATACAGCTAAATTATTGATGTGAATCTGGTATGAAGGAACAGGGAAGGACAAAACACTATGGGACTGGAGAGATTCATTGTTCCTGAGGAGTAAGTAATAAATGAGAAAGAGATTGAATTATTCTGAATGTATATAGAACAAAGAACTGAGACTATGTCTCTTCTGACTTATCACCCTGAAAAAGTTTAAGCTTCCCAACTTATAGAAGGTTTGCCTATGGGGGCAATGATGCCTAGTTGTCTGAGAATCAACCATTGAACATATTTCCTAAAGCAATTGTGTCATGATCTGACTATAGGTGAAGATAAGTTTGAGCATCAGGAGCCCAGATTCCATGACCTTATTAAGGACACTAATGGGCTAAGTCAAATCCCATATACATTAGCAGAGTTAAGCTGGGAGTTGCAACACAGTCAATGTTGAATGCATGGCCTCAGAAACTCATTTTCAAATGCATTACTCACCTTAATCAGCACCTCAAACTATGATGGCATCTATTGTAACACTCTTATCACTGAGGGAAATATTTTTAATCCTCTCATTTCAAAACCAATGTGTTTTGATGCTCATTGATTTTGCCTATTCTTGGACTACTTGCAATTTATTTATCTTTTTATATCTGGAATATTCTTTTTCTCTTATTAGAGAATATGAAGATGAAGATAGTTCCCAAATGCAACGGCACCGAGACAGCTGAGTTCATTCTGCTGGGACTGACCAGCCAGCCAGAGCTGCAGTATATCCTTTTTTTGGTATTTCTTCTGATTTAGCTCATCACTCTGACAAGAAACTTCAGGATGATTTTACTGATCAGAATCAGCCCCCAGTTGCAAACCCCTATCTACTTTTTCCACACCCATTTAGATTGTGTGGATTTTTTCGCTCCACGAATGTTTCTCCTCAGATGCTTGTTAACTTCTTATCTGAGAAGAAGACAATTTCTTATGCTGGGTGTCTGGCACAGTGTTTTGTTTTTGTGACCCTGCTCCTTACAGAGTATTAATGCTCAGTGCCATGGCCTATGACCAGTACATGACCATCTGCTATCCCCTGAAGTATGGAAGCCAATGTCCAGGCCAGTTTGCATCTGTCTGGTCAGCTTCCCCTACCCGTGGAGTTCTGTGGTAGATATGATGCAGGTGATGTTTACCTCCCACCTGTCCTTTTGTGGATTCAACACCATCAACCATTTCTACTGTTCCAAGCCACCCCTCTTAATGTTGACATGCTCTGACACTTACATAAAGCAAACTGCCTTATTTGTGTCAGCTGGGATCAACCTCACAGCTTCCCTGCTCATCATCCTCATCTCCTACATTTTCATTTTCACCACCATTATAAAGATCTGTTCCAAAGAAGGGCACCCAAAGCCATCTCCAACTGTGGCTCCCATCAGACAACTGTCACTATGTTGTATGGGTCCCTGTGGCGGCCATCAACGGAGGTGCTTAGCTCTCGTTAAGACCAACTATGAGACAAGGTCTGTGGCTGGTTAAGAAGGGATCAAGGATACCCGACTTGTAGAGGAGAGCTAAGCACTTTAAGACTTGGAGCCTAATTTCACCCAGTTTATACTTTTACAAAGGCCATTTTTAAGCTCCTTGAGAAATATGCCTCATTGGATGCTGGACTGGTTAGTTAATAACGGGCAACTGGACCCTTCCTCTCTCTCTCCTTCTGCGGCAAAGCCGCTGGGTCAACCTAAGACAGGGGCCTAGCCAATTGCTGCCATGGTTTTCAATGATGGATAAGATCCAGCAGCCGTTTAGCACGGTCCTGACCTAAGACAGGCACAGTCCCCCCAAATATCATCAAGGCCTCTATTTCTCCCAACAGCTTAATCATAATGTTTTATAATGATGCTTTTCCTTTTTAATTGTCTACCTACATATAAAAACAACGGCCTATTTATTATAAATTATGATTTAACTACTAACCTAACTAGTTTAAGATTATTGCTATACAGTTAAGAAAAACAGTAGTCTTGCAAATTTAACTATACATATGATTTCGGTGTGATGCCATATCTTACAAATAACCCTGGTTAATTTAAGCCTATATAGAAAATAAATTTCTTTAGATCTTTGTAAGAATTTTAAAAAGTAAACTACAAGCAGGAAACTACTGCCTAGAAGATAGTTCAGGATCTTAATAACTCTTTAACTAAAAACATAAAGTTTAACCACAAGTCTAACATATCTAATCTTAAACATCAGAGCAAAAACTACTATGCCGTAAGTTACTGTTCCTAAAAAGTTAACATCCTGTCACCATGGAACTGAAAGCACTTATCTCAAGTCTATATGACGTCTGCAACCTTGCATAACTTCAAAAAAAATGCTTACGCTTGCCAAAAAATAGAATATAAAAACTGTGCTTATCTTACAATAAAGTCAGTCGTCAGTCGTCAATTCTCACTCAATCTGGTGTGCAACTCATCACTCTCGCCAACTCCCTTAACCACCTTCAGTCTGCTCCCTCATGCCTCGGCTGGACCGCTGCAGGTCCCTATTCTGCATGTATCTGAGACCAGAGAATGAGCAGTCTGTGGAACAAAGGAAATTATAGCAGTGATTTGTATTTTTGTGTGTCCCATGTGGAATCCATTTATCGACTCTTTGAGAAATAAGGAGGTGAAACAGGGTTTGAACAGAATGTTCATGAGATGTCTTGGTAAAATGGAGGAAAGTTCAATTTCTGTAGTTTTTCAGTTAAAAGAAAGATAAATATCAAAATCAATACAAAATATCCACCCTCCCCCACCTTGGTACTGCCTGAATGCAATTCTCAAAATAGCAGTATATGAATAGCTTGGGACTGAGTGACAGTCAAATGGAAACAATGAATGTGAAGTGATGATAGGAAACACAACAGCAGATGTCTTCTGTTTATGATAAATCAGGCTTATGTTTTTAGTCTCACTCAAGATTTCATTTCCAACTTTTGACTTAGCAAATAGGTCCTTAGTTTCATTCCATAGGCCATCATATTGAACATCTCTGAGTTACTCTTATCATGAAAGTGAATTGGCCTATAAATTTCTCCTGAATAAAAAAGTGATTTATATTCATGTGATATCTTACATTATTTCCTTTAGTGAAAGTGGATTAACTTTTCATAAGAAACTCCTATTTCTTTTCTTTTTTTTTTTTATTGTGGGTAAAAATCTAAATTTTCCCAATACAAATCAATATTTGTAAAATGATAAATAAATATATATGCATATATGTGCATTTGCTTACATAAATGTTATTTTTTAATTTATATATATATTTTAAAAGATGCTTATATTACATAATATTACACAAAAATTACAGGGATTCCCATCACCTCCTCCTCCCATACCTCCCATAATATCTCACATAAACATCTTTCATTAGTGTGGCACATCACCTGCAATGGATATACACATCCTGGGGCTTTGCCACTAAGTATAGACCGCAGTTCACATTGTAGACCACACTCTCTCCCACACAGTTCTGCATGGTATATGCTGATGTAACTCTTATTTCGAATTGCAGATTTTTTTTCCTCATTACACCTTCTTTGCATTTTTGATGTGAATTTTATTTGAATTAAAAACCATATATTTTATTATTTCAAAAAAGAACCTAAAATATTCCCTGCTTTTATGATATGATGATTTGTTTCGTCATTTTTCATCAAAGAGAAGCCCTTCTTAATGGGAAATATTAATTCCAATTTATAACTTTCCTTTATGGCTGAAAGGGTTTATGTTATTGTGCCCTTACAATAACATTAACAATTATTTACTATTTAATTTTATGAATAAAATGTATTACCTTCCATTTCTCATCTAACACATACTATTTTTTAACACAACACCTTCTCTAATATGCAAGAAAATTGGATTTTAGTGTTTTACAGATAACTCTGTCATAAGCACATTCCATATTGTTTTAAACTCTTTGAAATTAATTTTTTTCTTAAGTGCATAATATAATTTAGTATTAATAATATGCCACATTCAATAACAACCTTTCATTCTCTATGTGGAAATCTTCATAAATAAAAGCTGTTACTTCATATCAGTTATTTTACTAAAATAGCTCTCCACAATTCTTTTCTTATATCATTTTACATTGGTTTCTTTGGGAGATGTGTGAAATCCAACCACCAAATGAGTATCCTTCTTTCACTACCTCCTCAACAGTATTGGCAATTTTTATTTTCATTTTGTAAATGTGATAATTTAATAGATATAAAATCAATACAGAAAACATTTATACATCTTATAATAAAAGTTATGGGTTATCAACTTCCCTAGGTTTCTTTTCTTCCTAAAGCCATTGTGTTCTACTGTGATGATAATGTTTAAGCTTGGGGTGAGGGGGAGCTATAATTTCCAGGAACTTTCTTTGAAAAGTAAGTGTATTTATGAATGAAAGTGAAATTTTGTGTTCAAGATGAAGAAAGTATAGATTGAGGTATTGATGATGACTTACCTTTCACCCTTAACAGACAAATAATCTTATGTTTACCCCTGAAGAATTTCAAATTATTTAGGTACAGCATTCAATGTCTATTATACAGCAGGTTTTTTCTCCCTGTTGTTTTCTACTTTCATATTCAAGTGCCAATATTAATAAATAAAGGTTATTTTTTATATTCTAAAATTGGGGCTATCTTGGTAATGAACATCTTTTTTTATTGCTTAAAAAAACAATAATTGCTCATTATGAAAAATTTTTATATAGATATAAAAGATGTTTTTCCTTAATCTTACTGTTCTACAAAGTTGATTATAATATATATATATTGTAACATTTTTCAAAAAATATTATATAAAATGTTTTGTCTTTTCTTTGACAGGGAATTTCATAGAAAAACATTTTAATAACTGTATAGCATTCTAATCTAAATTATTGTCAACCATCATTTACTGAATGTTATAAAGAGGAGTAATAATTCTTTACAGGTTCATTTGCAAGAATTAAAATTAATAGTTATACTGATGAATGAATAAGCAAAACATGCTATATACTATAGTTGAATATTACTCAGCTGTAAGAAGGAATCAAGTATTGAGAGAGGCAACAACAGGGATGCATCTTCAAGAATTTATGTTGAGTGAAGTAAGCCTGTGAGTCTAGAAGATAGGTTATCAGGTGAAAGGAAGGAAGTAGACTGGGGTGAGCTGATGCTCACTATGGGCAAAACCCATTTTATTAGTCGGCCAAAGGGGTGCTGATACATCATACCAGAAATTGATTGGTCTTTATAAAGGGTACTTATTTGGGATAGAAGTCCACAGTTACCAGGCCATAAAGCATAAGTTTCTTCCCTCAAAAAGGCCAGTGCCATGTGTTGGAACAAGACAACTGGCAGGGTTCAGGCTTCTTGGGTTCCTCTCTTCCCGTAGATGCGTTTCTCTCTGGGCTTAGATCCTCTGTTTCCTCCACAAGGTCAACTGTAGACTATGAGGCTCTCTAGGCTTTGCTTCACTCCACAAGGCCAGCTGTGAACTCTCAGGGAATGGCTCGTCTCTCTCCTGGGGCCTCCTCTCCTTCCTCACCAGAACTCCAACATCAAAAACTGCTTCAACACTGTCCTTTGCTATGTCTTTTATCTTCGATACCCCCACCCACCAAGGGGTGGGCCTCAACGCCCTACTGAAGTGGCCCAGTCAATGCCCTAATCATAACTTAATCATGACCAGATTAACAGATCAGTTTACAAGCATGATTCAATATCTATTTTTGGAATTCATAAATACATCAAAGTGCCAAATGGCTACACCCATAATAAGGTGGAAGGGAGTGGTTTGGAAGTAGAGAAGGGTGATGGTGGTGCAGGGATATGAGTGGGATCCATTTGCCCTATTGGATCTAAGCCCCTCTCAATCAAAAGCACAGTGGGTTTCACCGTCTGAAAATCCAATTATGTTGTTATAGGAAATAACAAACATAAATGAGGAGTGCAGCTCTAGACTAAAGTAGACTTATGATTATTCTAGTAATAGAAGAACTTGATGTGACCTAAGTTTATTGAACAGACTCGCAGAACTTGTAACATTGATATAAAGACAGTGGTCATCAGAGATTCTGAGGGGTGGGAGAGAGAAGAATAGGTCTAACATGGGCATTTTTGAGACATTGGAATCATTCTGCATATTATTGAAATGACAGATACAAGCCACTTTACAGTTTGTCAACACCTATAAAATTATACAGTGCAAAGTGTAAAACATAATGTAAACTTTAGACAATGTTTGTAGCAATGCTTCAATGTGTTTTCATCAATTGTAACAAATGTACCACACTGGTGAAAGATGTTGTTAATGGGGGAAATTGTGTGAGTTGGGGGGCAGGATACAAAGGAATCCCCTATATTTTCAATGTAACATTTATGTAATCTAAAGCTCCTTTAAAAATAAACAAAAATAAATAAATAAGTAGCTATAAAAAAGGAGGTGCTAAACCATAAATTCTTGTTTAGTGATTTTTATTTGTTAGTTTATGCTCAATCCTATCTCTACAGAGTTTGTGATGTGGTTTTCATCTAAAGACTCACACAATGGAAAAATTAAATTATAAACAAAAGTAAACAAATAGAATTTAAAAATGAAAGACTGTACGTACTTCAACTATTTGTGTTAAGAAAGTTGCCAAATTTAAACTTAAATTTGTCTCCTGAAAGCTTCAGTATTTCTCAACCCTAGAAAATAAAAGGAAGAACACAGTAAGGTAGGCAAAACGTAGAGTATATTTCACACTAATTCTGAAATACATTTTTCAAATGACTTATAAATTTGGCAATTAGACAGTTCTGGTTGCTAGGACTGATTTCTTCTAGTCTAGGGTCTAGAGTAACAGCAGTGATCAAATCCCCCACTCTTTTAGTGCATATATTTTAGTAGAGAGAACTGATATAAAACAAATAGAAAAAAAATAAAAACTATTATGTTAGGTAGAGTCAAGCACTATGAAGAGAATGCTGGTGTGTAAGGGATGCTTGCAAATAGCCATTCAAAGAAGGCCTTTCTGAGAAGCTGGCATTTGAACAACAAATAAAATATGCAAATATCTAGGAAGAGTGTGGATTTTATGGTCCCCGTTCTTTGTTCCACTAATCCATTCATGAAAATGCTTGTTTTGGGAAGCACAGATAATATTCAAATATAGCTTTAGATTCCAACTCTAGCCATTCTTTCTTCATTCATTTATTGTGAATATAAGATTTAGTTGCAAATACTCTTCAAGGATTGCAACACAGGCTATTGTTAATTTAGCTGTCAGACATACAGCAGAAAAACTTTGCACATAATAATTGATATTTTAGTGATAGAATGAATTATTAACATATGAATAGAAAAGTCAAGTGCAATTGATGAAATTATTGTTCTTTTCCTACATTGTTGGAATACTAATCTACACACACAAATAACAAGCTGTATTTTTTAGTGGACAAATGGAGAAAATCACCACCCTGTGAAAGTTGATTTACCAGATTTTGCAGATGCTAGAAAGATTCATAATGTATATATTAGATATATTCCCTAAAGAGTTTTATGAATAAATATAAAGAGGCAATTAACATATCCTTTGCTCCTCAAGGACATAATATTAATTTGATGTTTTGATGGGTTAGATTCTCCTTTCAGGATGAAATCCCAACCTAATATTTGTGTATACTGCTTGGTAAGAGGCCTCCCTATCAGGTTACTAGCAAACATCTCAGGCTGCTTGTGCTCACCAATATATCACTCTGTGACCTGTCCTCCTCAGGTAAGGTAC